>JAPMOQ010052972.1:1868839-1927704 GCA_026543055.1 Argiope trifasciata | reverse complement strand
AAATACGAACAAACATGAAACAGTATATAAAATACGAACAAACATGAAACAGTATATAAAATACGAACAAACAAATATTCATTTTTATGTATTACATTTGTGTATTCTTTAGAGTTGTAAAACTTGGTGTCCTTTCAGAATGGCAATGAAAGAAACTATTTATTGTATCTCGTGACTTCGTTTAATATTCATTCAGAATTCTCAAATTTATTGTTAGAAAATGTGATTAAAAATTTTTCTTTTAAAATTGATTAAACATAGAAAATTAATTTATATCATAAAATCGTTAATATAGTTGAAAAGATAATTTTTGAAAATTAAACTGTGCAAAATTATTTGTACTACAATATTTTTGGTGGTTACAGCTAAAATCGCTAAAATTTAATTAAAATAAAATAAAAACAAGGTTGGTCTCCCCAAACTTTTTCGCATAATCTGTAATAAATTGGTTACCTCTGAGAATGACTTGAATGACATTTGCGTACAAAATATTAAACTTTCACTTGGATTTAGCATTTCTACAGTATCTATTGTCTCCTCTTCGAGTTATTTGAATATTAATCCTTGGTAAATAGATTGGTTAAGGTTCGGTTTTTTTTTTTTTTTTAGATAATTGTTCTGTCCCTTTGACCGTCCTGTAACTGTAAACAATAAGCAGACCAGGTTTCATCGCAATCTGATGAACGGCTTAGAGAGGCATAAGAGATACATAGACAAACATTCGTTTTTATTTATATCGATAATATTCAAGTTTTCCTGTAGTTACCCATTCTTCCTAACATGTTTATTCCTTTTTGGAAATGAAAAGATGAATAATAAAAAATGAGAACTTATTACCAATTTATCCAACTTAAAAATTCGAATTCCGTCAGTGGCATTCTCAATTCGAATGAAATAATCACTCACAAAAAACACATTTCGAAACAAGACTGAATAAACTAGAAGCGAACAATTTGAACTAAACAATCTCCACCTCATCCATCTCTCTTCTTGCTTCAGAAGACATTTTCTCACCATTCTGAGAATTACTCGGCGTTCGAAAAACAGCCACTGAAAAATTTCTCGTGGTTCGAAATTAGATTAATTTCGAGGGCAGTTGCTTCTTCTGATGATCGCTCTTCCCTCGTTCGACACACTGCTTTTCAAGAGAAACAAACTTTATTTATTCTTTTATTCTTTGTTTTCCAATTTATTTTGAGTTTTTCCCGCTTCTTTTAAGTTCGTTCTCTTTAGAATAATTGATTAGTTTCTATTTGTATTCGGGGCAAAAAGAACACGTAAGAAAAACATAAAATATTCTCTTTTTTATTTTTTATTTCTGATGTGTTTCGAATTGAAAACAGAAATATATTCGTATTCTAACGAGTATTTGCTAAACATGCAAAATATTTATTCTTTTTTTTTCTCCTTGCTATTTTAAGGAATCGCTGAAAAGTTATTTATTTATTCCTATCCTAAGTGTACATCCAATTAAGGAAAAAGATTTTTTTAAAGGAAGAACGCGAAGAAAGAATATTTTTATCGCTAAGGTGAAATACGCTAAAACTATTTGGTTGTAAGCATTTGAAATTATCGTTCATTCCCTGTTTGCTGTAGATAACTCGAAAATATGAGAAAACGTATTACAACATTTATCATGTTCAATAAATGTTTATTTTTCAAATATTTTTAAACAAATAAGAGCAGTAACTTTGAGGGGAAAATGAAGAAACGATTTTTCAAATAAAATAACACATCTAAAATTTCATTGCTAACATATCTAATCTACATTTTGTTTAAATTAATATCGGTAGTAAGATTCAGACCCAATATTTAATGTCAAACACCCTGAAAAATCAAAATTAAAATGTTAGTATATATATATATATATATATTCATTCCTTATCTAAAATGTAATGTACTAAAAGATGAGAATTATGTTTTGATCCATTTGGTCCAAAAATAAAATACAGAAGTCAGTAGTCACAGTGAGCTGAACAGAACTCAGCAGGAAGAGATAGACCAAGTAGCTATTCACCAAATTTTCTCCAAACGTCAACTATTCTCCATGGTTTCTCGCTTTAGCTGTACCCTACTGCCGACTCATTACTGAACGACTGACTACTCTTTGAAGCATAGCTCAGTCTGTTAGTCACTTGAGCTTTACACAACGCTTGCGCCTCGCTGAACTAATCCAACCAACTTGTCGCTTACTGATTGTGCAACTCTCTATAATACTGACTTCGGATTGAACATGAGGCGTTTAATAGTGTCTGGAGCAAGACGCAGAAGCTTCTCGAATAATCAAGCATAAGTCGCCTCTTATTTGTCCCATCGGCAAAATTCTAGTAGATTCTAGTATTCTATTTCATCGCCAAAGTAGTCAGCCACACAATAGTTATGAATTATTATTCACTTTTGGTGGGAATTTAGTATTTTTACAGACTTAATCGTGTCATCCTTTGGGAGTTATTTGACTATTATTATCTGTCATGTGCAAATTCTAAAGATTTAATTTGAGTTTTAGACAAGATTTTATCAACCAATTGTAACTAGAATATTTGACATAAAATTAAATTTGTAGTCATACAATCTTATACCTAATTTAATTGTATTGAAGTCATTGCTTTGTGAATTCTGGCGTGGACATATTTATAGAATTGAAAACCGACAAATGTCAGTCCCTCATTCAGCTGACCATTTGTCATGAAATCATGAGAAGTCGTGATTGTACTAAACTGTTATATCTATCTACATTATAGAGGGCCGCGGTGGCCTGGTGGTAAGGTCTCGGATTTAGTACCAGAGGGTTTCAGGTTCGAGACTCAATTCCATCGAAGAACTGTCATATGAGGGGGTCTCTTGCACGTTACATCTGTCAGGCCAAACGTCCTTCCGCTGGTGTGGCGTGGTGTGGAGAGGGGGTTCCAGCTCATGTGTCGTTCTCGTCATCTGACCCTGGTTCAAAATAACGTGGTCCTTTCCCAAATAGCCCTCGTGTTTCTTTGAAACGGGACGTTAATATAACTAAACTAATCTATCTGCATTATAGATGTTAAATTGTGTACAAAATTTTACTTATCTACCTTTTTTCATTGTGTAATTATTACATTAAATTATATTCTAGACGGATAGGCAGACTTCATCTTGAATGGACTTAACTTAAAACTTGATAGAAATCTGCAAATATGGTTTTAAGACCGCATACAAATGTCATCAAACCAACTTAAAGAGTTTTCTAATTATCTTTGTCATAGACGTACATATAGACAAAAGGACAGAAATCCAAAAATATGTTCTTCGAAAGCAAGAAAATGGGTCTAAAACTTGGAGATTCATCAAAATCTTTCTCCATTTTTTTAACGATTACAGTATTTTCTATACAACAAAACAAAAGAGAGTCAGTTGTCCACTTTGAGACGGGTTGGGAGGAATACTGGACTGGGTTTTAGACTTTCAGATGAATCTATCCATTGCTTGTGGGGCGGACATATGTAGACTACCTTGATTCCAGTCCTCACCTGTATTAGTTGATGATTCATTTTCTCTTACTTGTTGATTCATTTTCTGTCCTCATTTCATGATTTTATTGCTTGACTCCTGAGGTATCCGGGATTAGGGGTAGCCGTGATCTGGGCGTCCCGGTTCCGACATGGTTGTTCTTCGCTTGTGTTCTATCTGAGAGATGTGGGAAAGATCTCCCCTGTAGAAAGGGGGTTGTGCAAGCGAATGAGTAATGCATTAGTGGCAAAGTGGTACTTTCGATCCTAAATGGTGCTTCTGAAACAATCAAGAGACTCACCCCATCGGCTTAAAGTGCTCTCTTCGTAACAGCTGGCTTGAAAATGGCAAATGCCATAAGAAACGACATCAAATGAGGCTGCTTCTCTGAAGCCCTTATTGGCAAAAAAATCAAAAGCCACAAGCCATTAGAAAAATATTGTTATGGCATGGTCACATCCGAAATTTTCGTATATTTCTATTATATGTCATGTTTTGTATCTAGCTTCTACCTATAATGAGGGGAGTCAGATATATGTTTTGTACTTCTTTTCATTGGCAAATTATGTCAAAATTAGGTAATCGGCATTCTGGCTTAGGGGTGGCGCGTCTTCCCATGATCTGGGCTTTTCGGGTTCAGATATGGTTGTTCTTCCCTTGTGTTCTATCCTTGAGATGTACGAATGTGTCCCCCTGTAAAAAGAGGTTGTGAAAGCGAATGTATGTGTCATCTACATCTGAGCTAGAAGTCAGACTTCTACCCTCTGAGTGCTCAGGAGTCTTCACTCTCAGAAGATTTTAAACTCTCTTTTCATGTCAACATGGGCAAAACATCATCATTGCTTGAATCTTTATTTTCGTTAATCATCGAAACTTTCTCGTGAAAACGTAAGAATGCTTCTGTTTTTCCAAGTTGGAATATAAACTATAAAAATAGATGATGTTAACTCCTCACACAACACACCGACGAACCATATTAATTACTCCTCAACTCACATCCATTTAGTTAATTGTCTCTAATACATAACTCTTCAAAATAACCACGCCATGTTAGAAACAAACTTTTATCACCACACACTACAAAACAGAACAGTACAGCAATAAATACATCCATAGTTCGCGTCACGTGATTGCATTGTATCAGGTGATTGGACGAGATGGAGAAATGCGCGTGAACAGATGATAATAATGCAACTATAACAAATAATCTCAAAGACTATTGCATCCTTGAATTTTTAATAAGCAAGTCCCTACTGCAAGAAACTTCAAACAATGGTATACGTATGAAATAAACTGAGGATTTTCAAGAAATATTTCAATTACAGGTAATCTATAGACATTATTGCTTTAGAGGAGAACTTTTGACATTATCAGGAGAACTTTTGAAAGCTCTTGGGAACATTTTTTTAAAATTAGAAATGTACCTTTAACAATTTAGAACGTACCAATGAAAAAATGTTTCAAGGCACATTTCTTGGCTCAGATAGAATACATTTGGTAGAATTTGAAAAAAATAGAATGAAGAATAGAATTTGGTAGAATTTGATTCTAGTTCGCGTTAAAATCACATTTTGATTCTTCAACTTGGCTGATGGTTGTGTGTTTTTAACTTCAAACGCAAAATCGCTGTCTGCAAAATCTGCCTAACTTAAAACCAATGCCTTGTCCTATAAAAAAAGTTAGAACGCAAGGATTAAATTACACTTCCAATGCAAAACCTCGAAAAGAAGTTTCGGTCTGAAATAGAAGAATTTGAGCGTTTCATTTGAGCGATGTTGGAAAATCTATATTTGTTAAATTCCATTCTTTTAAAAAAGAATTTTTGCGTAAATTTTGGAAAATGAGATTTTATCAAAAGTTTTCGTTTTTGGTACAAAACTTTGCATTTAATCTCTACGAAGTTGTCACATTGTAGTTTTAAGAAAACTTGTTTTATCCAGGGCATTTAATTTTGTCACTCATAATGACCTAGTTTTTATGTTTTATTCACTGGACATTTAATTTTGGCAAGCATAAAGGAGTGAATTTTATTCTATAGCACAACATTTAAGTTTGGCACACATGGAAGAATATTTAATTTTAACTCCTAATGGCATGATTTTTTTATTTCAACCAAACTTTAATTTTGGCACACTTAATGACATGATTTTTTTATTTCAATATGACTTTAATTTTAATACACATAATGGCATGATCTTTTTATTCCCGCATGATTTTGATTTTGGTGCACGTAACGGCAGGCTTTTTTGTATTTCAACTACTTTTTTTTGGGGGGCGGGGCAAACATAATGGCTCGAATTTTTATTCCAACATGACTTTAATTTTGGCACATATAATGGAATGGTTTTTTTTCTTCAAATATGACTTTAATTTTGGCACATAGAAGAATTTCAAGTATGATATAGTTTTTGAATAACAGAACATAATAATTTAAACATAATAATAATAAATAATTTCAAGCATGACATAACTTAATGACATGGTTTTTTATTCTAACATGACTTTAATTTTGACGCACATAATGGCATATTTTCTTCATTCCAACTGGACTTTAATATTAGTTTATTGTGGCTCACACAAAAATAGGATTTTTTTGTTCACTCGACAGATGTTAAATGCTTCTTGCCAATTTTGGAATCCATTGCAAGAAAATATGAAGGTGTGTTAGAGTAAAGAGAATGTAAAGGGATGTTTATGTTCTGGCGTCCCTTCAAAATAGAAGATAATAAGCAATGAGATGACTATTTTACGGAGAGACCTGTTGGCTGCCAATTGGGTGCTGTGTCAATGATCTCGGAGTTTGTCAACCCCTTGGCGATTTTGGCAACAAAATAATTGCTGGAAACTTCAAGAATTTTTGCAACTGAGCCAATAGAAATCTATATACTCCTGATTGGTCCAAAAACTACTCGACATACCTCCCGGGAATTATAAAAGGTTGGCAGTCTCAAGCTGCAATGTATCGCCATTGCAGTTGGAGTCGTAGTCAGGTATCAAGTCTGCGAGAGGATAGGGAAGTAAATGGTGGAATGCCAGCGTTGTGCTGAATCCATCCTATTGCTGAAGCGAGGAGACAGTGAAGAATTGCAACCCTTTGAAGAGATCATACAGTGAAGCTACGAAGATTCACTCAGCTGCTAAATTCTGTCTGGCCGCATAGTGTGATGTGTCTGTTATTAGTTTGTGGTGGTATCTTAATAAGCCAGTAACAGCCACTAAGCATAGGTGGTAACTTTTGTAAAGCGGATATGTTACGCGGCTTCAAATCGGAAGGTCACGAGTTAGATCCTTGGTAGAACTCGACCTCAACATTAGTAAAATTACAGCCAACACTATCGCCACATTGGCGACCTCAGACAATGAACACGCTCTTTGTTCGCCATAACGCTTGGTGCTAGTGAAATACTCTCTTTGCTCTCCAAAATGTTAGGCGCTATCAAAACACTCTCTTCGCTCGCCATAACGCTTGGCGCTTACAAAAAAATCGTTCGTCTCTCCGAGACTCACTGGTGGGAGAGTATTGTGGTGGTATCTTAAAAAACCAGTAACAGCCACTAAGCATAGGTGGCCACTTTTGTATAGTGAATATGTTACGTGGCTTCGTCGGAAGGTCGCGAGTTCGATTCTTAGTGGAATTCAACCTCAACATTGGCACAATTACAGCCAACAGTAAAGCCACAAGTTCCATTTAGACTTGCGTGCTGCAGCTATTGTGTGCTGCTGTGTGTTATATATTTACTGTCTTTGTACATATTTGTCCCATGTGTAATCGTGTCCCTTATGTTAATAAAAGTTGTTTTCTACAAAAGGACTGTTTATTTGTGCATCGGCCATCAAAACTTAAAAGAACCCCGACAGAAGTAGTAAATCCGTAACATCTTTTCAGTTAATGTGGTGAAATGTTGAAGCGCTATTTTTAATTTATATCCCTCTCTTACGTTGTTTGTTTATCTTTCCAGACGTTTGCACGTGTTTGAGATGACTCTAATCAACCTAAATGTGCCAACAGTTTTTTAAGTAATTATTTAGTTCGGGAAGTTTCTTTCTTTTAAATTTATATTTATAAATCATAAATTTCTTTATGTAGATTGTTCCTGACAAATCTCATAAATTTACTGGAATATGAAATATTTATTTAACTTATGTCAATCAAGTTGTCGTTACTTCTTATCTCTCTCATGAATTAAAAACCCGCTACATTTTAAGCTCCGTGACTTAAACACTGATGGCAGATAGCCCATATTTTAAATGAATAATCTTCATTTAATCTCGTGTATATGGATACATTCGGAATGAATTAAAAAAAACGTTTGAAAATAGTTATATTTTTTGAATATTTGCATTAAAAAAAATTGAAAGAATATCTCTGAAACCAAAATATACCAGTTAAGTAGCAAAAGTTTTTTTTTATTAGAAAAAAGGGGGCATTTTTTTTATTTAAAATATATATAGCAAAAATATACTATTTAATGAATTAATTTTCTCCAAATTTTCAAGATAGCTTAAGAAATATAACATCTAATTCCAGAACTGAATTTGTAAGAATGTCTCTCCAAAACTTTCTCGCATACTCTCTTTACATGACACTAGCGTACATTAGTTACGAAATATTGACTGTGACTTGAATTTAGCATTTTTACTGAATCTATCATGTGATCCTTAGCGAATGTTTTAGTGATTAATCGCTGTATACGGGTAAAATCACCCGAAAATTAAATTTAATTTCATATTAAAACGAAATAAAATAAATATAATTAAAATAAAATAAAACGATTAAAATAAAAAAATTGTCATAAAACTGTACTTAAAGCCATGAAATCCCTTTTCTAAATTAATATATTTAAAGCTGGGGTCCTGGCATAGTGTGTTTTCCGAGTAATTTAAGGGTCCCGTGTTCGAATCTCGGTCGGTTGTTATTCTTTCTACTATAGCTCAGATATATTGAAAGCCAAAACGCATTCCTCTTTATCTATACTAATATTATAAATGTGATGTTTTGGATGTTTGTTATTCAATCACTTCAGAAAGGATCAAAAGAATTGGATGCAATTTAGCACAAAGGTAGATTAGAGTCAGGAATAGAACACAGGCTATTTTTTATTCCGGTTAATGGGGTGGAAAACTAACTTTTTAACGCCAAAAACCTCAGGTCAAATCCCTCCAAACATAGTAAGGCTGCAGTTTTTTTCCCCCAACAGAAATGAGGTTAGGCTTAGCAGAATTTCGATCGATTATTTCAAAAGTTTCTATTTATTTTCTCTGTGTTTAGTTTTTTTTATTTGTCATCATTTGATAGTTTTGATATCACGTGGAAATTTTGATGAATGTGTATGAAAAACTATCAAATGATGACAAATCAAAAAAAATTAAACCTAACAACGATACATTTAAAAGTATAAGCATATGTGAAAAATATATAACATACATACAATTTAATAACAAAAACGTACAGCTAACGTAAAAAAAAATTATTTGCATTGTATACCCAAAATGAAACAAAACAGCAAATCAAGTCCTCTCAAATCCATTTTATTTATGGATCGAGATGGAGATTCCTACAACAGTATTATACACATAATTTTTAAACTTTTAATCTAATACTATAATACGAGGAATGGTTGCCAAGTCGAAAATCGTCCCAGAATTAATAAACTCCGGTAAACTTGGAGGTGTGGGGTTTTTGGCCACGAGGAATCGATTGGCGCCGGTTTTGAAGCGCTACGGTCGAGCAGTTCGGAGTTACAGATAGGATATTTTCAAACTTTATTAGTTCGCCATAATGGCTACTTAAATTTTCAAGCGGTAACGTGCTGCCATCTATAGCCAATATGGCGAACTAATAAAATTTTATGTTTATGCTGTTATAGGTTTATAATAGGTTTCTTATGTATGTATATATGTTTCGTTTTTCTAAATAAATTTGTCAAAAATATTGAACTTCAACACACTTCAATCTTTACCTTTACTTTACCTTTGTGTAGAATAGTTCCCTTTCCAAACTCTAACTTTGTTTAGAATAGTTTACAATGGTGCACTTTAACCGGTTATCTTTTCACCAATGGTTTCACAAATTTTCTTATGGCATGTATTGTTTTGATAAATCACAATTGAAAATTTAAATCTTCAAGTTAGCTTCCATACCTGTTTTCTCCGAGCGGAGCTCGGTCACCCGCTGGTTTAAATAAAAACACAGTTGTCAGCAATCACGGGCGAAATTTCAACGCCTGTTGGCATAATGCACACGTCTGAATTTCCCATGACAGTTGGGGAAACGTAATGCAGATTAGAAATTTTTTATTTCCTTTATTCTGTTTTCTTTCCATTTAATACTTCAGAATGAACCCGAAAGATCGATTCATTAACAACATTTGATTTTAAATACATCAAACACAAAGAAAATAAACAGAATCTTTTGAAATAATCGGCTGAAATTCTGCTAAGTCAAACCTGATTATTGTTGGGAAAAAAAAACTGGAATCTTACTCATCTTTGGCGGGATTTGGCTTCAGTTTTTTGGCGCAAAAGTTAGTTTTTAATTAATAAAAAATTAACCTCTCAATTAACCGAAATAAAAAGTAGTCTATGCTCTATTCCTGACTCTAATCTATCTTTGTGCTAAATTTCATCCAATTCCGTTCTGCCGTTTTGGCGTGATTGAATAACAAACATCCATCCATCCAAACATGCGAACTTTCACATTTATAATATTAGTATAGATTATTATGGATTACAGGCCAAGAAAACTTTTAGAATAAAAGTGGAATTCCAGTCC
Organism: Argiope trifasciata; assembly: GCA_026543055.1. NCBI lineage: Eukaryota > Metazoa > Arthropoda > Arachnida > Araneae > Araneidae > Argiope > Argiope trifasciata. The sequence goes on along the minus strand of JAPMOQ010052972.1, from coordinate 1,917,452 downwards.
TGATAGAGCTATCACTAAGGCTCTTAAATATTCTAGGTCCTTTATTTTTATTTTCTTGATCGCTAAATAGTCTACAAGGCAGAAGGCATTGACCCTATATTCATTTAGCATCCATTAGAACTGTATGTAAACCTCTCTTCCTTACTACAAAACTATCTGCGCAGAAAAGTGATATCAATTATTAACACTATAAATTCCTTGTTTGCAGATATGAAAAAAAGTCATTCCAGATATCAATTCGTGGTGATTCGTGGCAATGAGCAGGCAGACCAAGCTGCAAAAATTGCCTCTTGTTTCTTGAATCGCGAGATACCATATTGGGATGCAAAGAAATCCGTTGCGTGCCGAATATTTTTTCTGTGGCAAGAAACATAGAGTTTACGCAGGAACAATAAATTGCATTCAATTAAGGCTTTTACGAGCTTGTGGCCAGTCTTACCTGTGCGTAGGGAACGTTTCTTCGTATAGGGTACACTCGGTTTACTCACAAACACCTATTATTTGGTCACAGAGCGCCTATATGCTCCACAGGTCGCACAGATTTTACAATTCATAACATTTTGATCGAGTGACCAGCTTTTAATATTCATCGTAACCAGTTTTTTCACTCATCATCCTTAACTCTCGCTGATTTATTGGAAGAGAACCACCATTCAAACATTTTTAAATTTTTATATGCAGTTAGATTTTTATCGCATTTAAATTCTTCAAGCGCTTTAACTTCTTAAATCTTTTATTGTAAATACATAATCCTGTGCTAATGTTTCCAGTGTTTTTTAGCTATTATATTCTGCTTTTATGCAACTATTCATTTATTTAAACTTTAATGATCATTTAACCACTTTTTAACCATATGGATGGCGCAGCTGGGCCAAAGATGGCTCTTGTGCCAAAAAACCCAAACCAACCAACCAATCAGACATCAATTCGTATTAGAGAGAAATCCAAGAAAAAATCTAAATTAAAAATTAACAATTGAAATTCGAAATTTTTAAGACTTATTTATTTCTTTTAATATCTATTACATGAAAATGTCACTGCTTATATCACGAAACTTTAATACATTAACTTCATTTTGAAAATTAAAACATTATAATATTTACACATCTGCTCTCATCACACATGTATCCATTCCTATCAGCGATGTCCCATCATTTGCTATTAGTAGATGAATATTAACGCCAGAATTTCTTTTTTAAATAAGCCGAAGCGCCATCTTCGCCGAAAAGATTCGCCAAGCCTCGCATCCCCTAATTGCACCCGAAACACTGAGCCGTGATTACAGTAATGAAAATCATTTGCATAATAGGATCGCGAGATTTCCTTTTAAAAAGGGGAGAATTAATGGATATTTCTAATACTTCTAAGAGACAGAAGGGGAGCTTTTCGGTAATGAAATTAAATCGCTCGTGTTTAACATTAGCAGTAACTGAAAATTCTACAGGAGATATTGATTAGACCGATGTTTCGAATGCGTTGGTGCTTAATTTTAAAAGCGAAGGTAATAAGGCACTTTGATTTGAGAAGAACAAGCTCTAGTTTTATTCTCTTATACATATAAAGTAGTTAAGATTTTTTTGAATTATGAATTAATAAATATTTGAAAAATCATGCTTATATCGGCAGTATTTACAGGTAATAATGCCACTTGGCCATATCAAGCCGAATGAGATTTAGCTCTTTCGAATGAAGGCAGGAGATTGCGCTTTTCGTTGTTAACGAGCACCGTTCAGGTGAAAGTACGACTTTGCTTGCATTTGGAAGAACGCAGGAAAATAAATGTATTTGAGGAGAAATTGATTCGGTTTATCATTATTTAACGCAATGTACAGCACTATTAACGCAATGTGCCGATATTAGTTGATACTGACCAAAATATTGTTCTAATTTGGAATTAAGTTTCTTGGGAAGAGGTACTGATGATGTGCCGAAGACTTTGTCTTAGACAGTAATTGACAAGATGGTTAAAAAAGGAAAAGGGTTATTGTTAGCTGAGATGTAAGTGGTAATTTTTTGGTGGTATGTTCACTGTGACATGAGATACAGTTTATTAATGGCTGAGATTGAAATTCAATCCAGCACAAGGAAGAATTACCATCCACTTATAATCCAAATAATATCTGGAGATGGGAGATTTCTTGCATATTTCCAAAGATTTGGAAGACCGCAGGAAGATAAATGCATTTGTGGAGAAATGGGTTCGGTTTATCACTATTTAAAGGAATGTATAGAGCAGCGTTTCCCAAACTTTTTTGTGTCGTAGACCCCTTGCCATGTTTTTCCGTATTGAATAGACCCCCTACTTATCTGATATTGATTTCCTGTAAATTTCTAGCTGTAGTGAAGTTTACTGTTAAAAACTTAAAGTAAAAACACATGTTAATTTATACATTTATTAATTGAATTTAAATTTGTACTACTCAAAATAAAATTTCGTATCTGTTATGTAAAATCTATGTAACATGAAATAAACATAAAATAAACTAACATAAGCAAAAAGTCAATATTTTTAATGAGAAGGATGAGCTTGATGCTTTAACAATAAATTATCAACATTTGGCGTCAATTTTGTAAGGGTTAATCTTAAATCTCCTCGGCTAATGATGTCCAGTCTGTTTCTTTTATTCGTTAAGAGATTAGTAACAGCGCTAAACCCCTTTTCCACTACGATGGAAAGGAGACTAAAAATTTCCTCGCTCTATTCCATAACACAGGATAAGTAACGGGTATGTTGCAAAGAAGCCAGAATTGCTGATATCCGTTTTTAAACTGAACCTTAAGTTCTTCGTTTGTACTTAGTTCTGTCAGTTCCTCTTGTATTATGACATTCGTTTCTTCTATGTCACCATATGGATTAATTATCCATGGTGGTATAACCATAGTCAAAATATCCTCAAACCTAGATTCAAAATCTGAATGGAGGGCATTTAAATGTTGAACGTAAGTTAAAACGTCGTCTTCCTGGCAGCTTGTCTGTGACAAATTGGGGAACTGAGAAAATTCACCCCGTCCAATATTTTGCTTCATTAGTTTAACTTTGGCAAGAAACGTTGATAAGATGGACTTTGTTTTAATCAAATTTAAACTGTCGCCTTGTAATTGCAAATTAACCATATTAAATTTTGTAAACAAATCTGTTAAATAGGCAATGTCTGTTTTTCTCTTCATTAAATTTTCTTTTAAAATTTTATCTTTAGTATCCAGAAATTCTAAAATAGTCTCAAAAAGTGCAAAAAATCTTGTCAAACATGAGCCTTTCGACAGCCAGCGTACTTCAGTGTGAAGGAGTAATTGATGAAAGTGTTCGTCATTTGCTTCACACAACTGCGCAAATAACCGCGTATTCAACGCGTTGCTTCGGATTCGATTTACTGCATCAATGACAAAATGAAGTGATTCATGCAATCTAACACTCAAATTTTTAGCAATTAAATGTTGTCGATGGATGACGCAATGTATTGCTAAAACCCCTGACACATTTTGTTTTAAATAGCTTATAAATCCACGATAACGTCCAACCATGGCAGGAGCTCCATCTGTAGCTACTGATATTATATTTGATAAAGGAATTGCTTTTTCAATGAAATAATCCTTCAAAACATGGAATATTGATTCACCTTTAGTGTCGGTTATCAAAGTTCTTGCGAAGAGCAGTTCTTCGTGGATTTCTTGATTCATAATAAAACGAACATATGCCAATAATAATGCTGTATTATCAGGTAAAGTTGACTCGTCCAGTTGTATAGAGAAATGGGTCGTTTGCAAATAATTACATAAGAAGCTTTCAACATCAGAACCCATTTCATCAATACGTCTTTCAACAGTATTGTTGCTTAAGGGAATTCTTTTAATGATATCAGATGCAGGTTTGTGTAAAACAGTTTTTAAAACTTCTTCAACGGTTGGCAAAATTAACTTCTCTTCGATAGTATGCGATTTCCCGGATTTTGCTATAAGTAACGAGATATTGTAAGACGCCCGCAAACCATCATCATTTCTTTGTGACGTCGAAGCAAACATTCTGTCCAGTGTAGGTCTCTTTTGAAGTTCATCTTTGAGTGTTTGAAAGTATTTCAAATCTTTCTCTGTTTTATCAGGGTGGCATCTTCTCAGATGATCTTGCAGTTGAGATGGTTTCATAACGTCATTGTTCAAAACTTTGTTGCATAAAAGGCACATAGGCAATTTTTTGTCCGCCAATGATGGAATGAAGCCAAATTTCAAATAATCAACACTGTACTGTCTACATTTCTTTTTAGATTCGGACATGGCATCAGTCATCTATGGGCAAAATAAAATTATTTAAATAAGACAGAAAATACAGCAGCTGTATATTCAAAATATTTTTTGATTTTTCCGAAAATATTCCATAATTCGAACATCTTGCAAGAATTAGCTCGAATTACGGAGATTGCACTGTAATTATAATACCGATTGCAAAATCTTTTAAAAAGAAACTATTGAGGAGCACTCTTGTAATTTTGCATGATTGAATTTTAAACTACTTATAACTAACGTCTTGATTGGCGTAATTTATTTATCTTTGCTAACTACGAGTCCAAAACTAAGTTTTAATAAAAAAAATATGTACTTACTTTTCTCTAGCACTCTCAAACAAAATAACACTGACTCACTATAATTTATGTGATATACTATCTGTTTATATTTTTAAAAATATTTTCTTAAGCTTTCCTTTTCAATATTCAGGAAACGAATAAACGTATTTGTCCCACATTAGTATTTATAGAGTGACGAATTGAACAAGTCAGTGCAAGGTAGCGAAGCTTTGAGACTGCGACTCTCGGGTTTTTACGGGTTCAAAACGTGTTGTGACCACAAATCGAATACCAACACCCTACAGCTTATACAATTTTATAAACATATATAAAAAAATTTTTACTTCATAGGTACTTTTGTGAATAATGTAAGTGTTTTGATATTATAAGATAGTATGATGTGAGTAAATAGGTACTATCAGTGTATGTGTTGAGATTTACTATCGTGGATCCCCATTTTCATTTCATGGACCCCCAAATTTTTTTTCCGCTGATGTAGACCCCTTGCAGGATGTCATAGACCCCTAGGGGTCGATATAGACCACTTTTGGAATCACTGGTATAGAGGTCTCCGAGTTAAGGAAGGGCCTGAAGATTGTCAATAATGATTTAAGTACAGTACTGATGGTAGCATGTCATCTTAAAACCCTGAAGTATATGATGTTAAAGATGGACAGTGTCATTCCAACTGTTTGAGAGTGTGCAGATGGGGAGAAAGGCAGCTATTTACTACCCCGAAAGGCAACTTAGTTTGACTGATCTGCCAATGTAAGGTTGGACAATACTTATCCAGAAGTCGACCGCAACAAATCCTGTCGATTCTGCTGCGTTCACTGGTGGCAGGGTGGTCGACTGTTTACAAGAAGAAGAAGAAGCCTCAAAGGTAGGGAGATTCAGCCACTATGTTGGAAGTATCTCATCCTCATTTCAAGATACCTCCCCTGGGGAAGTTCAATATATATTTTGGTTATTTAATAATTGTCTCAAGAAATAATTAAATATAATAAAAATTAAAAGTAATAAATAATAGATATATTACGTTTACCTAGAAATGATGTCCAAATTTCATATCAAAAATGTTTATTAATATAAAAGTGTTTTGTTGAGACATGAGAGCTTTAGTAATATAAGTGTTTTGTTGAGAAATGAACACTTTAGTGATATAAAAGTGTTTTGTCGAGATATATGTGCTTTAAAAATATAAAAGTGTTTTGTTGAGACATGGGCACTTAATAAATACAAAGAATTTGGTTGAAACACGAGAATTTTAGTTATATTTAATAATATTTTGTTGAGACGCGATCACTTTAGTTATATAAAAGTATTTTGTTGAGACAGGAGCACTTTAGTAATATAAAAGTGTTTTGTTGAGACATGATCACTTTAGTAATATAAAGTATTTTCTTGAGACTTGAGCATGAGCACTTCAGAACCAAAATTTATTTCACAAAATATTCCATTTTCAAAAACCATTAATTCCAATAATGATGACCAATGATGGTTGCCAACCTGGTGCTAGTTTATAATTTATTTTTTTAACATTTTTTCGAGAATAGATAAGAATATTCTTTGCTTGAAATACTTGTTTCAGCAATGCAGTTTTACGATTTTCGTATTTTATCGTCTTTTTATTCCACTCATAGAAGCCTGTTTAACAATATCTCCAGCCTTTTACTTAATATTTGATATTATAAACATTATGAAATCATGTAAAAGATTTTCCTCAGATTTTCTGTGAATTATAGTCTTACTATGGAATCGAAAATTTAATTATATTAATATGTTATTCGACTATAAAATTCTAAATAATATTGTATTATTAATTAATTAATTATACAGAACAATTATACAGAATCTGAGATTATTAATAAGTCAAGAATTAAATAAAAATTCTGCATCAAAATTTTATCTTTACAAACATAAAATTTACTCTCTGGAAATGAAGTTCGGTTATATTTGTATTATATTTGAAGCAAAACGGGAAATATTTCAAATGGATTTCGATACGTGGTCAAATGACGAGAGTGAACTTGTGCTGGTAACATTCATGAAGTTTTGCGTCGCACCAACGGGATGACTTTTGACCCTGACATATTTAGCTTTCACAAGTTTCTGTTGAAGTATTGCTCTTCGATGGAATCACGTTACGAACCCAAAACCTTCAGGCACCGAAACTGAAATCTTACCAGATATTCAATACAATCCTCTTTAAGTTGAGGAAAGATATCGATTAGTATAAAATAGTGAGCAAATGTAGATTTTTTTGTATAAATTGCAAAGAGTATTTTTTTTTAATTACGTATGAATTTTTGCTTGAAACGAAATTTCAGGATACAGTTTTTTTCCTTTTAGTTTGCAAGAATTGAATTTGCATTCTTCACCTAAAAAATACTGAAATCCTTGCATTTAACCGATTGAGATACTATCTGTTTGTTTCAGTTTTCATTACAAAATACTAAAATTCTATTTGAAGTATTAAAAATGAGTAAAATTTAATGAATGAATTAATATTTTTAAAAAACTATATTAACATCGAGTGTCATCCACTACAAGTTTTAAAAAATGTTTTTCAACTCGAGTGGATGAATAAAAAGTAATAGTATGAACTAATAGTACGAATTGAATAATAAATATTTGATATCTTTCTAAGATTAATATTGTTATCAGTATAGATTTTTTCTAATTTTTTTAATTTTATTTCTTTTATTTAAATATATTAAGCTCGCTTCTTTTGAGATTTCAAAGGTTTGATTTAATTTCTCCAATTAAGTATTTATTTTATTCTAAAAGTATTCGTTCAAGGGTTCTTCGGTTAACAAATCTATTTTGTTAAATCTGAATTCCCTTGGCTCACTTTATAACAACTTCTGACGTGATTTTTCAATGATAGTAAAAGTAAATAGAATAAATTATTCATTTAAAAAGTCAGTAGAAAATAGTAAAAATAAAAAGAAATTAATTTAATTATTGCTTTTCTACCACAGTCTTCTCCTGTTTCTATTTTTCATGCTTTTAATTATGTTTTCAAGATGTAAAAAAGCTTTAAAAATTATGCTTTGATAACTGCTTTGAGCCCTGTTTATAAATTCTAATAACATCTGGGAAATATATTTTATTTTAATACTTTTTATAAAAAATTTTCTGCAAAACTACAGGTTTACGACAGCGTGCTTTTTAAAAATTTCAGTAAAATGATCAGAATTGTTTGAGCCAACAGTGAATAATAGCTCATACTTGATTCATAATTATTTTTGCATTTTTTTTGTTAATTCTGAGTAAATTAATATTTAATAAATAAAACTATTTCCTTGCAATATTGTTGACTTAAAGAAGAAACGTTTTACAAAGTAAACGTCAATTTAAAAAATAATCAACAATTAATTAGATTAAAACATTAAAAAACATGGTAATGTTCAGAAGAGGGGAGTTGTATTATTTACATTCATAAATGAATTTTTTAATAATAAAAATCCCGAATTATAAAGTTAATTAATATATATAAAAAGGATTTGGGGTTTAAAAAATTCAGATATTTACTTAAAATATGCTTTCATCTCTTTAGTAGTGATTCAAAATGACGAGGTCCATCCCGAAATAACCCTAGTGTTACTTTGCAACTTGACATTAATAAAACTAAACTAAACTAAACCAAACCAAACTCTTCAGTAGATCGGTGGACTGCGGTGGCCTGGTGGTAAGGTCTCGGCTTCGGAACCGGAGGATTGCTGGTTCGAGACACGATTCTACCGAAGAACCGTCGTGTGAGGGGTTCTCTTGCACATTAAATCTGTCAGGCCAAATGTCCTCCCGCTGGTGCGGTGTAGAGAGGGGGGTGCCAGCTCAGGTGTCGTCCTCATCATCTGACCGTGGTTCAAAATGACGAGGTCCGTTCCAAAATAGCTCTAGTGTTACTTTACAATGGGACGTTAATTATACTAAACTTAACTAAACCAAACTCTTCAGTAAGTCGATAAACTGAGCACCAAGCTTGCTTGGGAACTAAACACTGGGGATTTCGTATTAAGCTGACACCTGACCGGGATGTTTGCCTTGCACCCCAGGACCCTCAGTCAAGAAAGCAGATATGGGGTGTATGACCTTGACCCACATGAACGGAGGTCATGCCACGAAGTTTAGTTCCTTAAGATATGAATATTCCGCAAATAATTGGTTTCGTAAATATCATAAAAATATTATTACTATATCTAATACTAAATATAGAACAATTTAATGTAAATAAAAACATATATATGACCCAAAAAAATTCGGTATCCACAAAAATGAAAATTTTACAAATGAATTGGCTCTGTAGACACCACACAAATATTATCAAAAGATTTAATATCGATTAATTGTCTAATTTTAAGTGAATGGAGGGCAGGCACATCAGGACAGTTTAATAATCATGCACATACAGTTATATATGGAGAATTTAATGGACTATTTCATTCAGAATCAAGTAGCATTTTGCGCATATACTGCATATATATTTTTCCCCTTTTTTGAAAATTATGGCTAAATGTATGCAGTTTATCATGCACCCTTCTCCATTCTACAACAGAGTATTTGTAAATACAATAGTTGATTGTTTAATTGTATACAATACGTACAATTATATATTTTTCTGTAACATTTTTTCGAAAATAGCCATGTCACGAAATGCATATTCTGGATGAGATTTTCTACATCGTATCTGAATCTATAAAATTCTAACTTGGTATCTGACCTCTATAACAATTAAATTGAAATAATTTTTAAGTCCTAAGTTGCTGTCTTTTCACACGAAACAATATCGGAAAGTTTCCTTTAAACTATAATATTTCAATATTCTAATATCTTTCGAAAACGGCCAAATCTCAAAATGAGTATTCAGGAAGTGATTGTCCCTTGTGTGTTTGCTTCAACAAAATTCTAACTTGATGTTTCTAGCAATTAAACAAGTAATTTCAAAATCTTGAAAAGATGTATTTCCATACAAGAAACATAAATGTCTGTATAACTATAAACATATTACTATAGGATGTATTATTGTAATGATGTATCACTATAAACATAAAGTTCTAACTTTATATTTCTAGCAATTAAATTGAAGTCATTTCAAAATCTCAAAAGGATATATTTTCATACCGAGCAAGGTCGAAACTTTTCATCTGAATCCTCATTCTAAGCCTATTTCAAAATTCATTGCGATTAAAGACTTTAGGCTACGGTTAAAGTGAAATCTCAAATTTCACTTGGGAGTCTCGATTGTAATAGTGTATCCCTATAAACAGCAATCACGCTTGCGTGAGTGACGAACCCTTTACCATCGTCCCTGAGACACATAATCAATGTAAGCGCTCTCGAAATAGTCACGTTTCTACGTAGCCTGGCTCTCGACCAAAAGATCGTCTGCCTCATCTATCTGGGAGGGAGGAGGGGACGTATTAAAACAGAACACCAAACGATCTTTTATTTCGTCCATATTTCCTCCGCCTCTATTAATAGAGTGGCTCTCTCTCTTTCACCGCAACCGCCAAAGGAGAAGAGGAATGTCAGAGGCAGTTGCTTATTTCGAATAAAACCCTAAACGATGGAACGTTTGCGGCTTCATCTTTCCCCCACCCTTTTGTCAGAGGGGAAACAATTCCTTCTTTCGCTCTGAAAAGCTATTATCATCTGTTCAGAGAATGATAAACTGGCGGGTTCAAAGGGGGAATTCAGGAAGTAATGTGGAATCTGTACTTTTCAGACTCGTTAAGCATTCCTTTGTCTTTGAGCTGTGATTGCACCGAAAAACTTTGCTTTCGTTTGGGAGGCTCATTCCACTTGGAGCATCCGCAAAAATTAATTTTGAATTAAATGTGCGTATATTCTGGTCAAATTATATCATCGTAATAGCAGTTTTCAGTTTCGTTTCAGCCGTAGTACTAGAAGACGGCTTCATCTTAAAATTTTCCAAAACAAGTTGGGGTATCTTAGATAAGGAAGTACTCCAACAGCGTGTCTAAATTGCAAATGGAAATTTCGTTAAACATCTTTTATTATATATTTCAACCTAATATTTTAACTTTTATATCATCAATGTGCATAACGTAATTATTTCATTGAAACTCTCGTTGTTTTATAAAATAATTGATCGATTTATCCTCAATTTCACTGAATATCTAATTCTTAAAAAAAGGATTTTATCATATTTGATATTGCAGATTTCGCACTGGCGTATATGACGGATCTATTGAAGTATTTCAGATGACGTATATGAATTAATCTTTTTAAGTTACAAATAACGTTTCCTTTTATCATTACTAATATTAAAAATGTTTTTGTAGAGAGGAATAGGGGATATTAAATGTAAAGCAAGTCCCTATATGCCGAAATTGAATTTTAAGTGATGTGAACAATAATATTTTATTCATATTTGTAGTTATAGTTCGTAATATTTATTATAAATATTATCGTCTTCTATAAAATTTTCTGTCTTGAAATATTTTATACAACAAAACATTGGATTTGCGGCTAAAAGCATTTTTAGTAGAATCCTTGTACTTATTGCAATGCTTCGTATGACACGATTAGAAAGAATTTTTGTAATTCTTAACTGATCTTGTTTCAAGAAAACAATCTTCGCCTCAAAGTTTATATATATATATATATATATATATATATATATATTCGATTATTTCATTGCACGCGCTCTAGAAAATTGATGACTATGGCACACTTTCACACTCTGAACGGAAAGATAAAATTCTCTAACACGCACACATATATTTCTTTTATATATGCAAGATTACTTTTCACATGTCCACACTTGTCAAAGAAGCCTCCCTCAGACTCTAATAGTAAAATCACTGAAGGAAAAACTTTCTATCACAATATATTGTGTTGTAAATAGATGACATCGCTTCTGTATAAATTGAGACTAAGTGAAATATAAATTAAATTAATTTTAAAAGTTTCTTCTTTTCAGCCAGACATTTATAAAATTATGTTTACAAGGATAAATGAAGTGCGAGCTACTTTGCTCTAGACACTAACATAATTCATCTAGACTCTATCTCACATCGGAACTGGCCAACTCCATGACATGGAAAAAGGTTTCATGAAAACAAACATAAACCTTCTTAGCCAGAGCACAAATGCCTTTTTTTATTCTTTGGAATTCAGAATTTGTTTTAAAAAAAATTGTTTTAAAAAAGAATAACCAGGAAATGACAGAAAAAAAGGATTCATTCTTTCAGAATAAATAGTTCTTGTTATTTCTTAAAGAATACCAGTTCTCTGCGCTCTGATTTAAGATAAATTATTTACAATGAAATACAATGCTACATAACAAGCTAGATACACACGAAATAATCAAAACTTTCTTTTAAAGTGTTGCCACCACTTTTTAAAATATAAACTTACATTAATAAATAAAATTACGAAAATCTTTTTGCAATTGAGAGCCGCCACATAAACACATACCGGAAGACATACTACTTAACAGCTAAAAGAATTATTTGTAATATTAAGAGTTTTTACGTCCCTCTAAAGGGTTAAAATTGGAAGGGGGTCTAAAAACGGTACATTCTTTTTTTGAGCAAATCATTGCACAATTATTATTTTTACATCATCTTAAAATCAAAAAAAAATGTTTTTATAGTGATATCAATTTTATTATCGAAAATGTTTTCTCACATTTTAGATAATGTTTCAAATTTAAGCTACACGTAATTTTTATTAATTCTCTTTTTTTTTTCTATGAGTATAAATGTGCTATATATTTTCTTATATGTATATAAGAAAAAATAATATATGTATAAAGAAAAATAATAAAAATAAATAAATACGTATAATGTTTAAATAAGTATAAAGAAAGATATAAGAAAAGATAATATGTCTATTTTTATGCCATATATATATAAATATAGATACGGGCGAAGTTGTGGTATACCATTTTTCTTCACTGAAGTTGCGAAAAAAAATTAGTACGACGATATATGAATTATAAGATTGAAATTAGACTGACAACAGGTTGCTATCAGAACAAGAAATAAAAGTTTAAGTGATCAAACTTCTGAAAAATCCTTACGGCTTAATCATTATTGCAAAAGAGTTTTATTCCCAAAAATTAAATTACAAACCTTACATAAATTTTAATTCGTCTGATTAATTCTCCCGAATTTATCAAACATTCCAAAATCACTTTTCAGTGGCAACCCCTTACCTTATCTGACGCGACAGAAAATCGAGATTTCGTTCCGATAAACATACCGAGACGTTTTATTCGACTTATCCAGCTCCGCACATCCGTTTCCTCAACAATAAGAGAGGGATTCAAAGGCACGCAGCTAATTACAGCAGCTGAAAGGAAAGGTTGATTTCGCCGCTGGAGAGAACGAGGGACAGAGCAATCCCTTCGGTTTTGCCCCCGAGTTTTGAGTTCTTGAGTTCCCCAGGCAGTAAGTCAATTACAAAATACATACAAAGGCTCGCCCGAAAACGAATTCATTGAGACTCGTTCTACTCCGCGCTAACTGCCGCCATTAGAAGTTCACGAGTTGTTGTTTAAACACACTGAAACTGCGTCAATAAATTAGATGAAGCTTCGCAATAAGAGATGGAGATAGTTTGGCCAGGAATTGGGAATAACTGAGTAGCAAATAGCTGCTGTGCATCACGTGAGCAGATAAAAAGGAAATCCCTCTGCGTAATCATGATTAAGCGCCGGCCTGTGAATGCGTTCATTGGAGGCGTTCACCAACAAATGCGTTCGCTTTATGGAGAAATACGATGTTTTATTTCGGTTTCCTTTTTAATTGCACTATTTTAAGTCTTATATAACACGCTTTTCTGAACTCGCATAACATCGTTCTGCTACTGCTGTAAAATTTTATCAGCATCCGAATTCGATGCTTGTTATTGTTAGATGACTTTTCGTTTTAAAAAGCGTTCCTTTCTCATACTCTGTTTAAGGATTATTATTAATACAGGAGAACATTAACTATATTAGTACGTAATTATTTCATAAATATTGAAGAAGTAATTCAAGTATATGCTTTCACAAACAAATAACAATAATTATTTTTATTTAAATAAAACAATCTCATTAATGGTAGTTGCATTATAAACGCGCAGGAATGATATCCTTAGAACATTCTTGCATCCTTTTTAATGATAGGATATCCTTTCTGATCAAAAACGTCGTCAGTACCACAAGTTTTCAAGTTTTTATTTTCAGAGTTCATCAAATCAGAGTTGTATGCTTGCTCATTAATAAACACATGCCATTTGGGGAGCATTAGTTACGAAAAATCGATCTTTGAAGTTACTTTATCATGGGAATTCTAGCGATTGCTCAGTAGAATGGGGTTTATATGCAAGTCCCAAAAAATTGAATATGGATTTCAGCATGTATGTGTTTTTCACAATTTATTGAAACCAAAATTTAACATATAATTTTAATTGGAATCAATGGACCAAAATTCCTTTGTTTAAATCATTACGATTGTTTTTGTTTTGTTTTAGTTATTGTACTTACATGCATGCGAAAGCATAGATCACCATGCTGTGCTTTCACATGGTGACCAATAAACCAGCAAATGAGTTCTAAATTTGATAATTATTTAAGTTTTGGATGCTAACCTGAAGTTTGTCATAATTTTTATCTTCAATCAGGAAGTTTGAATTTCGTCATCATTTTTTATATTTTGTAGTCATATTCATTTCTACTGGGATAGCTAAATAGGAAAAGTTCAACATGATAAATTACATTAAAAATTTGATAAGAATTTGCGTTTACACTACACCATCCATCAAATTTCCTTATTCTAACTTACGGCCTGAATAATTGTGTACATAGACAAATAATTGATAACATCTGTTATTGAGTTATCTATTGCTGTTGTTGCCTTATTTGCTCAGATATTTGCTGCTTTGTATTATGATTCATAAACAATTTGTAGAATCTTTATGGCTTAATCATTATTGTATAAGATTTTTATCCATAAAAGATAAATTACACACTTTCTGTAAAAATTAATTCAACGGACTAATTCTCGAAAACCTATCCAACATTCAAAAATCACTTTCCAGGGAAAACCCTTTAGCTTGTGTGACTCGACAGGAACTCAATATTAACCGATAAACATACCGAGGCCTTTCATACGACTTATCAAGCTCCGCACATCCGTTTCCTCAACAGTAAGAAAGGGATCCCCAAGCACGCAGCTAATTGCTGCAGCTGAAAGGAAAGGTTGATTTCGCAGCTGAAGAGAACGAGGGAGAGAGCAATCCCTTCGGTTTTGAATTCCTCCGTCCCCCAGGTAATAAGTCAATTACAAAACACATACAAAGGTTCACCTGAAAATTAATTAATTGACTCTTTCTACTCCGCGCTAACTTCCGTCATTAGGAGTTCCCGGATTGTTGTTTAAACAAGCTGAAACTGCGTAAATAAATTAATAAGGTTTAGAAATGAGAGACGAAGATTGTTTGGCCAGGTATCCTGAATAACTGAATCGCAAATGGCTGCTGTGCATCGCGTGAGGAGAAAGGAAATCCCTCTACGTAATCATGATTAAGTGCCGAGCTGTGATTACGTTCAACAATAAATGCGTTCACTTTATGGCGAAATATGATGTCTTATTTCAATTTCATTTTTAATTTCGTTAGTTTCAGTGTTATTTAGAGCTCTCTTGTTTGCAGGAATAATTTAGTTTTCCGACTGCTATAAAATGTTATCAGCTTCCGAATTCGCTGCTCATTATTGTTAGATGACTTTTCGTTTTTGAAAAGCGTTTCTTTTTCCTTCTCGACTTTTATCAATACAACGGACATTTAGCTAAAACGGTAAATAATTATTACATAAATATTAAAGCAGTAATTCCAGTATAGGTTTTCAGGAATTAATAATTATACATAACAATGAATATTTTTTTATTTAAATAAAACAATCTTATTAATGGTAGTTGCATTATAAGCTGGTAGAAATGATTTCCTTGAAACGCGTTCTTGCATATTTTCGAATAATGGGATATCCTTTTTATGTTGAATAAGATGGCGAATCGTGACAAGTGCTTAAATTGTTATTTTCAGAGTCTAACAAATGAGAATTCTATGCTTTTGTACTATTACCAGATGGCATTTGGGAAACTTTTATTACAAAATATCGATCTATTAAATTACTCTATCATAGGACTTCTAGCGATTGCTCACTAGCGTGATGTTGATACGAAAGTCCCAGAAAATCTAATATGTATTTTGACGTCTTTTCTTCGGAGTCTATAGAAGTCAAAATTTGATTTATAATTGCGATCGGAATCAGAGTACCAAATTTCCTCTGTTTTAGTCGTTACCTTTAGTTTCGTTTTTAGATATGGTATTTAAATGCATGAGAAAATATAGACCAACAATCTATGCCTTGGCAAGATGACTTAGTTCTAAATTTATTACGTATCGTAATTTTGATTGCTAACCCATGTTATCATTTTTACATTTTGTAGTCATTTTCATTTGTACTCGGATAGATACCAAACAGATAAATCTCCACCTCATGAATTGTATAAATAGTTTGATAGGAATCCAAAACTACACTTCATCACCATTTATCGAATTTCATTCTTCTACCTCATAAACTTTCTAAATTATTTTGTACATAGACAAATAATTTATGGCATCTGCTGCTGAGTTATCTGTTGCGGTTGTTGAATTATTTACTACAGATATTTGCAGCTTTGTATGATTGATATTATATTCATAAACAGTTTGAAGATTCTTTACGACTTAATCATTATTGTACCAGAATTTTATCCCCAAGAAATAATTAAAAACCTTACGTAAATTTTAATTCATCGGATTAATTCTCGAAAATCCATCAAAAATTCCGAAATCACTTTTCTGGGACAACCCGTTAATTTATCTGACGAAATAGGAAATCGAGATTTCGTTCCGATAAACATACCGAGACCTTTTACACGATTTATCAACCTCCGCACAACCGTTTCCTCAACAATCAGAGAGGGATCCATAAGCACGCAGCTAATGACTGCAGCTGAAAGGAAAGGTTGATTTCGCCGCTGAAGAAAACGAGGGAGAGCAATCCCATCGGTTGTGCCCAGAGTTTTGCGTTCCTCAGTTCCCCAGGTAATAAGTCAATTACAAAACACATACACAGGTTTGCCCGAAAACTAATTAATTGAGACCCGTTCTACTCCGCTCTAACTGCCGTCATTAGACGTTCACAGATTGTTGTTTAAACAAGATGAAACTGCGTAAATAAATTAATGGGACTTAGCAATAGGAGATGGAGATTGTTTGGCCAGGTATCGGGAATAACTGAATGGCAAATGGCTGCTTTGCATCGCGTGAGCTGATAAAAAGGAATTCACTCTGCGTAATCATGATTAAACGCCAAACCGTGAATGCGTTCATTGGATGCGTTCTCCAATAAATGCGTTCGCTTTTTGGAGATTGTAATGTCTTATTTCAGTTTCATTTTTAATTTCGTTAGTTTAAGTCTTATTTAGCACGGATTTGTGTACTCGCATAAATTCGTTTTCCTACTGCTATAAAAATTTTTCATCATCTGAATACGTAGTTTGTTATTCTTAAATGCCTATTCGTTTTTGTAAAGCAATTCGTTTACATACTCGGTTTAATGAATTTCATCAATGACTGGAGGACTTTTAATTTCAATGATATATACAGTGATGGGAAAAAAAATCCCAACACTAGGAAGGAGCTGTGCTAGATAAACAAAATTTGGTAGGCGTGTTTATACATCTGAAAGATGACGTCGATTCAAATTTCGAGCTACGCGCGTAAGTGTGGCGCTAGTAGCGACACTATGAACATGCAAATGAGGTTTGCTTTAAATAAGCGCTGTAAGCTTCGTGATCGTTATTTACAGTTGAGATTTGACTAAGTGGGTTAATGTTAGTCAAGGATGCCTCTGAGAAGACGAAAAAGCCATTATCAACAGTTTACTGAGTTTGAACGAGGTCGTGTTGTAGGGCTACGAGAAGGTGAGTTTTCTTTCCGCGATATTGCTGAAAGACTTGGCAGGAATGTATCCACTGTGCATGTGTATTGGCGGTAGTTGTCAAGGGAAGGTACTGCCTCAAGAAGGCTAGGTTCCGGGCGGCCACGTGGTACTACTGAGAGGGAAGACCGTCGTATTCGGCGTATGGCTGTGGCTAATCGTACTGCGTTTGCAGCTGAAATTCGAGCTGCAGTTAGCACCACAGTGACACAACGAACTGTTACAAATCGGTTACTTCAAGGACAGCTCCGAGCCAGACGGCCTGTACAATGCATTCCACTGACTCCAAACCACTACCGTTTGCGACGTGAGAGGTGTCAAGCTAGAGCTCATTGGAGGACGGAGTGGAGATCTGTTGTGTTTTCTGATGAAAGCCGGTTCTGCCTTGGTCGCAGTGATAGCCGTTTGTTGGTTAGAAGGAGGCCAGGTGAACGCCTGCTAGTGATCTGTTTGCGGCCTAGACACACAGGGCCTACTCCTGGAGTTATGGTTTGGGGAGCAATTTCGTATATTCATTCTTATTATTATATTTGTATATAATTATATTCATTCTTATTATTATATTCATTCTTATTATTATATTTGTATATAATTTTAGACTTGTAAAATTTGGCGTTCTTTCAGAATGGTAATGAAAGAAACTATTTATTGTTTCTCGTGATTGGTTTAATATTCGTTCAGAATTCTGAAATTTAATTTTAGAAAATGTGATTAACACATTTTCTTTTAAAAATGATTTAACATAGAAAATATATTTATGCCATAAAATCGTTAATATAGTTAAAAAAATAATTTTTGAAAATTAAAACGGTGCAAAATTATTTGTACTACAATATCTTCGGTGATTAATGGGAAAAACGTTAAAATTTAATTAAAATATAAAACCCACAGAACTGATTTCCTCAAAACTTTATCGCATAATCTGTAATAAAGTTGTTACCTTTGAGAATGACTTGCATGATATTTGCGTACTATAGCTACTAAATATTAAACTTTCACTTGGATTTAGCATTTCTACAGTATCTATTGTCTCCTCTTCGAGTTATTTGAATATTAATCCTTGGTAAATAGATTGGTTAAGGTTCGGTTTTTTTTTTTAGATAATTGTTCTATCCCTTTGACCGCCCTGTAACTGTAAACAATAAGCAGACCAGGTTTCATCGCAATCGGATGAACCGTTTAGAAAGGCATAAGAGATACATAGACAAACATTCGTTTTTATTTATATAGAAAATTAGTAAGACATTATACACCTCGTTGATTTCATCCAACAAGTTATGGTTTGGGGAGCAATTTCGTATGACAGCAGGAGCACTCTCGTGGTTATCCCACGCACCCTGACTGCAAATTTGTACGTCAGTCTAGTGATACAACCTGTTGTGCTGCCCTTCATGAACAGCATTCAAGGGGGTGTTTTCCAACAGGATAACGCTCGCCCTCATACCGCTGTTGTAACCCAACATGCTCTACAGAGTGTCGACATGCTGCCTTGGCCTGCTAGATCACCAGATCTTTCTCCAATCGAGCACGTATGGGGCATCATTAGACGACAACTCCAGCGACATCCACAACCAGCATTAACCGTCCCTGTATTGACCGCCCAAGTGCAACAGGCACAGAACTCCATCCCACAAACTGATATCCGACACCTGTACGACACAATGCATGCACGTTTGCATGATTGCATTCAAAATTCTGGCGGTTACACCGGTTACTGATGTACCAACATTTCACATTTGAAATGGCTCTACCTGTGATCTTGAAACTTTAATCAATTAAATATGTTACCTAGACGAATGTATTCCTAAAATTTCATTACTGTACAATAATTTTGTCTTGGTGTTGGGATTTTTTTTCCATCAGTGTATTTATTGCATAAACATTGAAATTCAAGTAAATGCTTTAACAAATAAATAATAATTCATAGCAATAAATATTTTTTATTTTCATTTAGACAAAACAATCTTATTAACAGTAGCTGCATTATAAACTGGTGGGAATGCGTCTCTTAGAGCTTCCTCATATATTCTTTAATAAAGATGATAGCCTCTATTCCTTGATCATTTGGATTCAAAATTTCGTTGGAATTTAAGCTTGTATACCAAATTTAATTCCTCTGCGTCTTTGCTGTTTGTACTTATCATATGCACTTATTCTCGAAATACCAAACAGGCAGACTTCATCCAAATGGATGGAGTTAAAAATGTAACATGAATCCGCAATTTAGTTTTAACTCCATCTTCAACTCTCCTTCTTCTAGCTCTAAGCATTTCTGAGTTATCATGCTCACTAACAGATAATCATACAACTCAACAGACAGGTTTAATTCCGAAACATGTACATTCGTTAAATTCTTGGAATTTTTGGACAAGAAATTTTGCCATTTCTATTTTTAGAATCCAAAGCCAATCTTCTGGTGAAGAGCATTTTGATGCTAGGTCGTGGTTGTTACCATTCAAAAGTTGAATTATTGTTCCGTTATCCGACTTCTATCTCAGATTCATCTTTGAAGTCGGAATAACATATCCGAATACGATTATGATATAAAAAATCTCTTTTATCGCTATCTTTTTTTTCACATGTTTGGTTTGAGAGGTGTAGTGATCCTCCCAAGTACATTTCTTCACCAATATTATATATCAGAAATGGGCTTATAAGAAATATTTACTTAACACAAAGATGAATTTAATTTCAAATGTCTTGTTATGTTCTTCCATCAGATTTAAATCAAGAATTCTATTGATCTTATTGAGAGACACTATTTGTGTTATTCTTCTGATTCCCGTTTTGCAGGTTTAGATTAAATGGGGATCGAACCTGCGTTGTTTGGATTTTGCAGTCGAGTAACTTAAATATTCGACAAAATCGATCCCTAGTGTGTAACTGCTGTTATCGGATTGTTAAGATACCACAACAATATTCTTCCCACCAGTGAGTCTGTGCAGAGACGAACAATTTTTATCGACAAGCGTTTTTGGTGAGGGTGAGAGAGTTGCTGCTACTTCAAGTGAGTCTGACGACATTCCGTTGCTGTTGCCGAATGTTGCTGTTGCTGCTTCGTCAAGTGAGTCTGACAACTTTGCATTGCTGATAGAGAGAGTTGTTGTTGTTGCTGCGTCAATTGAGTCTGATGTCCTTGCTTTAGTTACGTTAGCTGTGGGTAGATGGCGCCACGGAAGCTGTTTCAAGGTTCATCGTCCGAGGTCGCCAATGTTCTATTGGCGATAGGTGGAGATCAAACTCTCGAGCTTGTGGCTCGTAGCCAGATAACATGACCACAAGATTAAATGCGATCACTGATGTTTAGTGGCTGTTACTGGCTTATTAAGATACCACTCTACATTGTTACATTTAATAACAGCTATCAATGAATGAATTATAATTTCCACTTACTTCCTTCTGCTGCTTATTTTTAGTAATAAAAGAATTTTGCTAAGTATTCTAAATATTATCTAACCTAGGTTGAAAATTAACTCACTTATCTAGCAAGAAAACTGAAAATACTAATGCTGTGGCGATGACATTTGGCATCAAATGTGTGTTTGAAAAATGCTTTGGTTGCACAGTTAGCGAAAATAGTTCTGAAAATAAGAGGGGATTTCCACCTCTCATCTCGTCAGATCATAAAATTTCGAAGGTCTTTTCATGAATTCAATGAATGCTCTAGATCTTTGAACTATCCTTTGAACTCGTGTTCGTACTCGAAAAGGACAGATATTAATCTTTTTTCTTATTCAGAGGAAACTAACACATCGAGATTCATCAAATATTTAACTTTTGCAAATCTCTCAATTTGTGCTCTATATAAGGGAATAAAAATACCAAAAGCTGTGTTCTCTCTAATAAATGCATTCGCGTAGCACAAATTTTGAATTATTAAAATTCGTAAACTTCACGAATGCTCAGATTTTTACTTTTAGAATTCCATTTATGTATTACGTTGTGTTTTTGGGCTATTGGATTTGCAGGCAACAGATCGTTAGGCAACAGATCGTTATAAAGATTTTTTTCAAAACTTAAAAATATCTATACTTAAGGTTCTAAATTTGTTTACGAAATTTTAACAGGTGGGTCTTCATTTTTTAATGTAATATTCCTCGCTTTTGGATAGAGAGGTAGGGTTTTTCGGAATGTATTTTATTCAAAATTTATTTAGAATCTTTAAATTAAGCGTTAAATCCATCTATGTAGCAAATGCAATCTATCTAGCTGAAAATGGATTTGAGTTGTCGTATTCACAGGCAGACAATTTTTCGTTGACTGGAAGATCTAAAAATCTATAAATTCGATAAAAACTCGAATTCAAGTTTTACAATATTTTATCTTGATGTATTTCGCCTACGAGAATGTTAAGTCATATCACTGACATCCGACCCGCCTCTAAGGACACGGATAAACCACGCAAGAATTGACTGACCGGACAGCAGCTACAGCAACACTGGCGCGAACTATGGTTGCGTCCTAAAGGGCCACCACTGGCCACGGTAAAACCCTTCCCGTAAGAAGAACGTCCAACCATCGATGGGAGGTCCAGAACCTCCACCTTTTATTGTGCCATCCAACCACCATGCCGGGAGCACCTCATCCTCATTTCGAGGTACCCGACCGGGGCATCTATGATAATATTAAGAAGAAACTGGACCATTAGTGCTTTCAGAATGAAAATTGAATCATTTCAAATCTCAGCTGAATAATGTTGAAAGTAAAACACTGAACAATGCTAAATCCCAGTTATTCAAAAGGTCTTCAATGGATCAATTCTGTAATAGGCCGCTAACTGAATACTGGACTAAAATGAAAATTTAATTACACAATGGCGCTTTTCTTCTATCCGAATGTAAATTATCCTGCCGGAACTAATTCCAAGAACAATCCATTTCCCCAAAATCAATTCAGCACAATCCTTCTCATCATTTCCTAGCTGGAATTCTGAAAATAAAAGATGGAGAGACAGACAGAGAGACAGCGAGTTATTAATATCTTGATCCCTTCGCCACCAAAATTATTGACCACCTTGTCAAAAATAAACGTATCTGGCTCGACACATTTTACATTTCCGTTATCGCATCATTCGAATGAAAAATAAAAATAAAAATAACTTTAGAATGCATTTGACGGAAGAAAATCCACAAGCGGTTGGAGCAAAAATTCTATAATGAGCCAATCCGACAGAAAATCCGATTATTAGATTTCAATTAGGACTCCCTCAAAAAGAAGGGGGAAGGTACAAAAAAAATTTAAAATTACCATAAAAAAAGACCAGCCGCTTTCACTGGCCGAAAATGCAGACGCGTCCCACGCCAAACGATATGGTAGTGTTCTAAGGGGGATAGGGAGGGTTGGCGGCGAATTGTCACGTTCCCGGATTCGCTTGTACTCACCAGGAAAAAGGGCAGATGGAAGAAGGAGAAAAAAAAGGAAAAGCCAAGAGAAATAAATAAAACAAGCTGTTGGTGGCTCGCTATGGTTCCATGTGGTTACGGTCTGTTCCTGACGCTTTCAATTATCGGCTGTTCGATCGATTGAACTCAGTTTAAAGGAGGAAAAACTCGTTAACGCCTCCCACCCCATAACGTCGTTTTATCCCTTCGCAGCAGAGTCGCTCTACCCCCACGACGGAAACTGATTTCATGCCACCCCCCCCAACGTTTTATTTTAGTCCTTTAATCGCTACACTAAAAAGGAATTTGTACTCGAAAATGCATCCTAGCCTTCCGTTTTAACATAATTCTGATCTCTCTCTCTCTTTTTGTGTAATCTCGGTTTTAAAAAAAATCTGGATGAATCTTGTTTATATAGCTCGATGCAAATAAAAGATATTTCCCATCTTAATTAAATTAGTCTAGATTTTTTATTTGAATATTACATATCAGTTTCTTTATGCCGGCGCATATGTGAAATAAAAAGTAATTGAAATTCCAAATGAGTTTCGGTGCTCGATTTCCATTTTCTTTAAGTATACATTGAAATTTGAATTTTTTTATCGCTTAAAATAAGTTTATACGTTTTTATTTACATGATGGTATTTCCTCTAATTGAAAAATATTCTATACATACAGAAAACTATATGTGTGTCAAATAATAAACTTAAAAAATAAGCTATCGTACACTTAACTAACATGTAGTCTTCCTCTAAATAGTAATATAATTTTTTTTTTCTGTTGCAACCTGTTTTTCAGACTTAATTTTATTCGGCGCTTTCCATATATTTTTATATGAGCTTGAATTATTCCATTCCCTTTATCTCTGTGCTGACTCCCTCGTCGTCCCTATTTTCTTCCACACAATAATTTTATATTTGTAATATACACTGACGGAAAAAAAATCCCAACACCAAGAAAAAATTATTGTACGTAATGAATTTTGAAATACATTTGTCTGGGTAACATATTTAATTGATTAAAGTTTCAAGATCACAGGTAGAGCCGCTGGCGAGAAAAGCCATTTCAAATGTGAAATGTTGGTACATTAGTAACCGGTGTAACCGCCAGAATTTTGAATGCAAGCATGCACACGTGCATGCATTGTGTCGTACAGGTGTCGGATATCAATTTGTGGGATGGAGTTCCATGCCTGTTGCACTTGGGAGGTCAATGCAGGGACGGTTAATGTTGGTTGTGGATGACGCTGGAGTTGTCGTCCAATGATGTACCATACGTGCTCGATTGGAGAAAGATCTGGTGATCTAGCAGGCCAAGGCAACATGTCGACACTCTGTAGAGCATGTTGGGTTACAACAGAGGTATGAAGGCGAGCGTTATCCTGTTGGAAAACACCCCCTTGAATGCTGTTCATGAATGGCGGCACAACAGGTTGTATCATTAGACTGACGTGCCAATTTGCAGTTCCTGGCCTCCCTCTAACCAACAAACGGCTATCACTGCGACCAAGGTAGAACCGGCTTACATCAGAAAACACAACAGATCTCCACTGCGTCCTCCAATGAGCTCTAGCTTGACACCACTCACGTCGCAAACGGCACTGCTTTGGAGTTAGTGGAATGCACTGTACAGGGCGTCTGGCTCGGAGCTGTCCTTGAAGTAACCGATTTGTAACAGTTTGTTGTGTCACTGTGGTGCCAACTGCAGCTCCAATTTCAGCTGCAGACGCAGTACGATTAGCCACAGCCATACACTAAATACGTCGGTCTTCCCTCTCAGTAGTACCACGTGGCCGACCGGAACCTGGTCTTCTTGAGGCAGTACCTTCCCTTGACCACTGCCGCCCATACTCATGCCCAGTGGATACATTCCTGCCAAGTCTTTCAGCAATATCGCGGAAAGAAAACCCACCTTCTCGTAGCCCTACAACACGACCTCGTTCAAACGCAGTAAACTGTTGATAATGGCTTCTTCGTCTTCTCAGAGGCATCCTTGACTAACATTAACCCACTACGTCAAATCTCAACTGTAAATAACGATCACGAAGCTTACAACGCTTATTTAAAGCGAACCTCCTTTGCATGTTCATAGTGTCGCATGTTCATAGTGTCACACTTACGCGCGTAGCTCGAAATTTGAATCGACGTCATCTTTCAGATGTATAAACACGCCTACCAAATTTCGTTTATGTAGCACAGCTCCTTCCTAGTGTTGGGATTTTTTTTCCGTCAGTGTAGTAAAAAGAATGAGAAATACTCGCAAACTTTGTAGTAACGACGATACATTTTTTTATCTCATCCCTTCAGTCTTAATTGACCAGTCCAAAATTTGAAACAGGAACTGACACGTGGTACAAACACCATGAATTAATCACCTACGATGACACGAAAGATTCGGCAGTAATCTGTAATTCACACCAAAATTAATATTTTGTAATTATTGTACATCAATACCACTACAAGACATTCTTTGACAATATAAGTGTTTTAGTGAGTATGGAAAAAACTCTTGAAGGAACTATCCCTGCTTAGTTCTCGTATTCACACAATTCATGAAAGGGGCAGAAAACTTCCAACGAATGGATTTCTTCCAAAGCGAGGCAGAAATCTTTAATTTTTGACACAGGGATAAATAAATATCATATAAATCTATGATTTTTATGTCAAAATCGCATAGCAAAAAATGTTATCTTTCTAACTTATTGCACTTTTTGAGTTATCTCTTTCATAGGAAGACTGATAGGCAGATATAATGGCACAATTTGGTGTTTTTCTTTTAACTAAAGGGAAATATCTACAGAAATTCTTCAAAATCTGGTGATCGAATCTCTGAAAAATGTAAGTTAAGGTACTAGGTTCAAAGGAAAAATTTTCAAAAAATGTGTTTTCGAAAACTATTTTGAGTTTTTAGATGTATTGTCAATTATAAATACTATAAATACAAAAAAAAATGTAATACATTTTGAGAAGACGGAAAATTTGTAGTAAATTTTAAGGAAATTTAATCAAAATGGTTAGCACTTGTAAAGCAGGCATCCTATATTTCTTTGTACACAAGTTATAGAATATAATGATGAATGAAATGAACCAAAATCTAAGAAAAATGTTGAGATGCAAAGAAGTGATGGGTACAAATATACGTATATGGGGATTTTTTTCCATAAATTCACAAATTAACTTTTCTAAAAACACCTATAAATGAAAATATATTTCACCAACCATTAAACGTTTGGTTCATTTCATTGCCCATATTATTTAAAGCATAAGCTGTAATTTTTATGTGGTGGTGGTGGTGGGTCAAATGCCACTTTGTCATACCAGCCCGAATGAGCGGAGCTCCCTCGAATTAAGGCGCCTTTCGTTGTGAAGGAGAACGGATAAGGTGAAAGGACGACTTTGCTCGAACACACACGACGCAACCGTTTTTAAGGGGTGGTCGAAATCATTCATCCATCCTCAAGTCAGAATTTAGATCCCAATCAGAGACCGACTCATCCCTGATTCAGTATCTCCAGAGGTATCATTTGTTATAAAAAAGTGGAGGGCTTTGCAGTTATGACCTATTGAACGTGCCCCAACTGCCATTAGCTAATACGGCGGTCTTTGGCCCAGACGAGGACAGAACTCGCTACCTTTCGGTTACGCGACTGACGCTCTACCAGCCGGGCTACCACGGCCTCAATTTTTATGTAAATATCTCTGATAATTTTTACATTAACAGTAGAAAATTTTTATAAAAATTGAAATTTTTGGAAAATTGAAGTGAAAAACAAATTTTAACTGAAAAACTATGTGACCCTGGATGATAGGTCAGGCATTTCCTTTTCCTAGAAAAGATAAAATGATTTGGAAAGAGGAAAGTCTGAATTACAGGAAATAACAATAAAAAAACATAACATAACA
Source organism: Argiope trifasciata (assembly GCA_026543055.1). Lineage (NCBI taxonomy): Eukaryota > Metazoa > Arthropoda > Arachnida > Araneae > Araneidae > Argiope > Argiope trifasciata. Next base: position 1,890,607 of record JAPMOQ010052972.1, on the reverse strand, counting down.
TAAACATAACCTTTTTTAACATAGTCGGATACCTTATAAATACCCACCGGTCACCATCTGCATGCTTCATAAAAATAAAACAAACGAGAGCTGTGCTCGCGTCCTCCCCCCACCCCTTCGGTTCTCTTGATGTACAGCCCACTCGAGTCAGAAGCGTCTAGGGGCTGGAAAAAAATTTTGCTCCGAGGGAAAAAGAGGGGAAATTTTGAGCGGGGAAAATATTCCGATTATATGCTCATTACGCCTATCCTCAATGGCCGAAATGTTTGTGTATGTTTTTTGGGAGCTGAAAGACTGTTTTTAACGCATTTCAAATTTATTTATTAATAAATGCAATTATAGCGTGCATATAAAAAGTATCTTTCAATCATTTACGAATGTAATTATTTTATGAAATATTGTTGAATATGTTTGTAAGAATTGCGAGCTGCACAGGATACAAATATTTTGAATCCTGTACAGCTCATCATACTTTTCTGTTAGTGAAACCCTGTTGGCTCTATCCCAGTGAACGGTGCGCTCTGTTTTGGCGATTTTTTTGGCGCCATTTCTCGGGCGATAATTATTTCCTCCTTTGCAACTTCACCCTTTCTCTCCCGTTAAAATATGGTAACTTCGTACTTGGCGTGTGCTTCGCGGAGTCGTTTTTCGCCAATAGTCGCCAAAAACAAGATGGCGGACAAGGAGCGCACCGTTCATTGGGAATTAACCAAAATCTTGAATTTGATTTCTTAAGATTTTAAAATTGATATTTATAAAATATTATAAAAGTTATTCCAGGTTTTAATTTTTCTGAAGCCCAATAAAAAGGCTTTATTACAGGATTTTTCCCATGTAAAATTTTTAAAGAAAATAAGTGCTTTATATTCAATGGGAATGTATATTTAAAATTATGGATCTTTTTATTCTGTAATGGCTATGACTTCATAATATGCTGAAAAGAAGAGCTCTGCCAATATTTTTATGAATTCTGAAAGAAAATATTTATATTACACTGTATATTTCATTATGTCTGAAAATTTTGAGATAAATCTTACTTCATTTTTGAAAGCATTATATTTAAGGATTGTTTAAGATTTTCATCATATTGTGCAATGAAAAAATTTTGTGTGTGATAAATCATGTTCTACTATTAAAATTTGATTTCATATATTTTTGTGTGTGATCGATTTAATTCAAAAACCAGCAACTTTTTTGTAATGAAATTATGTACAAAAAAAAGGTCAGTTAAATATCCCTAATATAGATTCTAGGTGAAATGAATATTGACAAATTCTTCTGATTTTCAATTCTTTTCATCATAGTATTACACTGACTGTATTATATACACCATCTCAATTCAAAAAATTGTCAGAGGTTCACTATTTTGTTTCAGAAATTTATATGAGTAATATAATGGAAAAATGTGAAACTATTATATAGTATCACTTTTAATCAAGTAATCAAACTTCTGGTATGAGTAAATTAGTCAAAAATGCTGTAATTCTTTAAAATAAGCATTTTATATCACATAAATTTTCTAAATTATTTTGATCTTTACAGTGACTTAATTTTAGTATTTAGAAAAAGAATTTCTGTAACCTATTGTTGTAATCTATCTACTGAATAAATTTTTTTATATATGAATTTACAAAGTATAAGTTATAAAAATATATGACATGCTTAGTCATAATTATTTTTATACATTAATGTAATTTATATTTACATTGCTTATCCTCACTTTAAAAAAAATCTTAAATAATTTTTTTTCTTTTTAAAATTTTTTATTTATTGTAGATTTTATACATAGGAAAATTTACTGTGCATAAAAAAGGCATTTTAACAGAATTCTGTAGCTTAATCCTTTTATACTATTCTAGTCATAAATAACTTCAGTGTTGGATTTATTTAAATATTTGCTGTGGTTAAATTACATGCTTATATTTTACTTTTAATATATATATATATATATATATATATATATATATATATATATATATATATTAGCAGTAACTGCATGGCACTGCCCATTATATAGCATCCAAGAAGAAAAATTAGTTTTAAACTTGTCTAACCTCTACCTGATATAGCATGGGCATGTTTTACAACATCAAATAAACAGAAAATATTTAGAAATCAAAAATAGCTACAAAACAAATTTTTATAGAACAAAACTTTTTGATATTTCATGTGTTCTGACCAACGTTAGATTTCCTTCTTTTTGGCATAACGAGCTTTGAATCACTGTTTAAAATCAGATGTAAACAAAGAAAAGTATCACATATGTAGACCATAGCTCTTACTGTTTGCACATGCAAAGAACAATTAAAATCTTAAATATAAAATTCCCTTTATTATTTTGACATGACTTTAATGTACCCAATAAATACCTTATACACCTTACCCAATAAATGCTTTATAAAATGGTATAAATATCTTCAGTATCCATTATTTCTCGAGTTTTTGGGGTCAAATAAACAGACATTTTCAGGAGACTTCATTTTGCACTATGTATATACATATGTATTTGATATTTTATATTATCAGCTTCATTTATAATCTGTTTTAAATATCTTTGGAATCAAAAGTTTAACTTGCTCATAATAAATAAATAATGAAACACATAATTAGCCGACATCAAATTATAAATATCAGCAAATCAACATTTATTTAATTAAAAAGATTCTCGACTCATAGATTCAATCATTTGTTTTAAATATTTACACAAAATCTTGTTCCAATTAAATTTTAAAGTGCTTAACTTTTTCACAAATTCCTATTCTTTATAGCAAAGATGTTACATGTTAGCCTTGAAAAAATTAACAAGGTTTTTATTGGAGAAAAAAAGGTTGGAGAGGGAGGTTTATATGGGAGTGATTCTTTTTTTAAATGTTGGTCTATTTCAAAAATGCAAATTAAAAAAGAACCAAAACATACTGGTATCAATGTTTCCTTCCTTGTTTGAGGCATCTTCAACAACCTTCATTCCTATTTACGGTAATAAGTTATCAGCACTGATTAATTTCGAGATGAATATCAATAATTTGGGATCTGACAAAGAAGATATTTCATGTCAAGCGAGCATGATCTCTCATATCTGTAAGTGCTCCAAAATGGAGAAATAACTATATCTCAACTTTAATCTCCATATTTGATGCCTTTTAAAATACTATCATTGTTTCATATCATGAAGACTTATTTGTATATATGCATAGTCAATCATTTTCCAATAACAAAATTCCACTTCATTTTTTTTATGTGTGATTGATTTGATTTTGAACTCAAATACCAGCTATTCAAATATTTGAAATTATTAAAACAACCAGTTAAACATTTCTATAATAATGCAATTCCTAATGTAATGTGCATGCACATGCTTACTCATAAAATGTTTAAATACAATTCTGTAGCTGAACTCTCAGAATTAACTATGCTATAAATACTAGAATTTTGACTGCCTTCAAGAATCAGGCGCAGAGTTGAATTTATTGAACTATATACTTTCTATAGTGATATTGTGTGCAATCAATTTCACTTACACTTATTTTTAAATAATCCTTAGGGATCATTCAAAAATGATGAAATTAGTTGATAACAAATTTAAAAAAATTTTAGGTATCAAACCAACAATTATTTAATTAAAAAGATACGTAACACTTGGATTTAACAATTTGTTTAAAATAATTTCAAAAATAAAATCTTGCTTGTATTGTATTTTAAAATAATATATTTATATATTTTATTAACTCCTTTTTATAGTAAAGATATCAAACTCAAATGTTTGATATCTTTACTATAAAAATAGGGTTGAGTTTATGTGGAAGAGAATATATATATATATATATTCAACAAAATGTTAATCTATTTTTAAAATGTCATTAAAAAAACACACTCAAGACAAAAGTAATATCAGTCTGCCTTTCTTGCATGTGGAATCTTATCATAATGCTTATCTCAAGCAATATGTTTTGTCTACCGGATTAATTTCAACATGATACAAAGTGAATATCAGTAATTCTAGATCTAACATAAAACATATTTCATGTCATAAGCAAAAATAATTATTCAAACTTATAAGTATTTCCAAACATGGAAATAATTTCATAAATATCTGAGAGATCTAAAATTTTAGCTTTTCAGCTCAATTGAATTTTACTTAAAAAATAAACAGAATAGCATTAATATATTACATATGGTTAAGTACCAATAGTATAATAATGGAGAAAATTGGGATCAATCAATAAAACTGAACATACAAGAATTTAAATCCTCAAACTTGTTTTATATTTTTGATGCCAAGAAGTTTTTTTGAAAATAAATTTGTGAAAGACTAAATATGTATTTTTAAAATTATAGTTACAAAAAATTATATATTTTGGCCATCCAGGCTGTTGTTATGTTTATTGCAATTCATGCACTTATTTTGAAGGACAAGATATGTGATAGAGATGTAAGATAAATAAAAGTACCATAACTTTGATAATCAGATACTTAAAAATATTTTGTCAAGGATATTAAGCATAAATATTATGTTATTATATAATTCTTTTATTGGTTATATTTATATATAAAACTTTGATCAATAAAATCACAGCTTTGGGCCTTTATATTTTATTTTTGACTAACACTGGTTATTTAGATGCATTTGATTTTACATTAAAATTTTAATAATATCATAAGATTTTAGAACTTTAAAACACCATCCTAAGGTTTAGCAATTTTTAAATATTGTTAGAAAATAAAAATATTAAAAAATAACATTTCAAATCATAAAATCTCAGTTGTATAGATATATGTCAGTAAAAATTTATATTTCAATAATAAATATAAATGTCAACACCCCCTCCCCTCAAAAGTCAGGGAGCTAACAATAAGAATTTAATAAAATATTATTAAAGAAAAAATGATAAATTTTTAATCATGAATAATAAATGTTCCCATTTCAAATTATTAGTTTTTCACAGTCTTTTTTTTTTTTTTAAATATAGGTACATTTAACATTTTCAATATGTTATTACATATATAACACTTCCAATAATTAAATGAAGCACAAATTTAGATTACAATGCAATTTTTAACTTTTGTTCTCGTTGAAACATGAACAAGACTCTCATATTAAATAATCTTTTAATCAAAAATAAATAGGACTAACAGATTACATTTAAACTAAAATATATTCTCGTAGCAGTATGAGCAATTATCTACTTCATGATCATCAGTTTAATATTAACTGATTTGTCTGTCAAATGAAACATTAAATACTTCAATGACATAGATATCAAGGCTAAATATGCATGTACTCAAAACTTCAATATGATTTTACTGTTTATTTGCAAAATAATAATATAAATAAATTTAAAAGTTTAAATGCCATTTCAGTAGAGTTTAATAAAATTCACTTAAATTATGAAACTGAAATGTATCCATTTTTAATATGTAAATTTATTTTTCCTTTGAATTGAAATATTAGACTCGTATATATATTCATAACTACAATTAATGATTATATATATTTAATACATATAGTTGAGTATATATTTAATACAAACCTAGGTAAAATCCTATTTTAGCCCACCTCTGGTGACTTTTTCAAAATCTCGCCAAATCGAAAGTATTTGAATTAAAAGGTTAAGAAAAATGAATTCTTACCTTTCGCCAAAAAATTCTTATTATTCACCAAAGGTGGGCTAAAATAAGATAGACCCCAAACCTAATTATGTGTTTGAAAACATTCATTAAGAATGCATATTGGCGATGAAACTTATATAACACTAAATTCCTAAAACCAAAATTGTCTCTAAAAATACAAAAGCTTTCTATAGTTACTAACTGATCAAATAAAAACAAAAAAAAACTCCATATAAGCAAATTATATGACATCATGTTTTTATTCCGAAATACGTTTGTAAGTAAACAGAGAAACTTTCAAATTAATCAAAGTACCTAATTAAATAACAATAATAGAAAAAATGAACCAATAATTTTGGTTTACGTGGTTAGAAATCGATAACGTATTCTTTATTTGAACATTTTTTTTGTGTGTGTGCAGCATCTTACTTTTTATATCATATCATAACTTCTATTTTAAAGACCATTTTTATATTTAGTTCAATAACACTATTCTAAAATCCAAGGCATCTATATTTCAAAAATTCCAAACACAGATTTCAAATCATTTTTGTGCTAACAGAACTAGCAATTTAGCTCAGGAATCTGACGGACAAATCACGCTCCACAGATAAGAAGATCCTTCCTCTGAGTCACGTGGGTTGAAAGAGCTGCCTTTATTTTCCCTAAACATCAATAAATCCCTCCATTTTCCCCAAAGAGCAGAATTTGGTTGCTGTCCCTAGAGGCTAGTACTCGAGTCAAGAGCATCCATTCCTTCTCAGAACAACTTCCCCCTCGCTCGAATTTCAGTGTTCCTTCATAAATCTTTTAGACCTCCCTCCCTCACCGAGGGTCGGAGCACATTCGAGGAAGCACGCGCGTTCCATTGGCTGCGGAACAACCCCCTCCGGAAAGGGGAGCGTGGCAGATTTTTACGAGAAGGCCTTTCGAAATCATATGCCATCGACGGCGATGCCTATTCCGCAGTATTTCTTGTTTATTTTCTGTGCACCTGTGTACACCACATCCACACGCGGCTACTTAAGATATGGGGATGAGAAGCTTCTGGCACAGTGGTTTGTCTTCGCCATACTGGGTGATGCTTAGTTTTGTTTAGTCATGTAAACGTTCCGTTTTGAACCAACACTATTGCTATTCTGGGAAGGATCTCGTAATTCTGACTCACCGTCAGATGACGAGGACGACACCTGAGTTTGCACACACACCCTCTCCACACCACACCACCGGGAGGGCATTTGGCCTGACATATTTTACGTGCAAGAGACCCCCTCACACGACAGTTCTTGGGCATTTTAGAAGCCTTTTTGTTTAAGTCAAAAGATCTACAATTTAAGTTTAGTTTAGTTATATTAAAGTCCCGTTTTGAAGCAACACTAGGGCTATGTTGGGATGGATCTTGCCATTTTGAACCATGATCAGATGACGAGGACGGCATCTGGCCTTGTAACCAAACGTCACCAGGGGGTACGTTTGTTCCCGACAAATTTAACGCGGTTCTTCTGTGGAATCGGGTCTCGAATCTTCAACCTTCCAAAGCCAAGACCTTAACACAAGCCCACCGAGGCCTCATTTATATTATAAAATAAAAATATAAATGACAAATGTCTTCATCTTATGATAACTTGAATCACGTGCAATCTAATTAGTCTGATTAGGTTAGGTTAGTTACATCAGCATCTTATTTTAAAGCTATTTTGGGACGTACCTCGAAATTTCGAACACGATCAGATGGTGAGAAAGAAACATCAGCTGGCACCCCCCTCTCCAAACTTCTATACCACATCAGCAGGAGGACGTTTGACCTTGACGAATTTAATGTGCACCAGACCTGATTACAAGGCGGTTATTCGGAAGAATCGGGCCTCGGACCTGCAGCCCTCCGGTTCCGAAGCCGGGATCTTACCACCAAGCCACCTCGGCCCCATTTAATAATGACAGTAGAATATCAAAGCTCTATTAAACCTTGTAGGAGACCCTTAAGCAATACAAGTTATGTTTTCCTTTCCAAATACAATACAAATTAGACTGGGGTAGCCTAGTTGGTAGGACGTTGAATTCTCATCTCTTGGTTTGCGAGTTCGAATCCCGCCGGCCGAAGACCTTCTTATGTGGAGGTGGCTGAAGCATATATAAATCTGTGGTGGTCAAAAAGTCCTCCACGTCGAGAGTAATACCACTGGGGGTACTGGTTCAGAAGTTATCGTTCTCTGATCCAGGTGAGAAGTCTCTCCATAAGAGACATGATGGGTCTGTTTGAAACCATAGGACACACATTTGTGTTCCCACACCTGAATAATAACAAATAACCAGACTCAGAAAGAGTATTTGTTTCTGTTAATAGCCACATTTGAAGGTCCTTATGCACTTAATTATGTCTGGGAATATGGGATATGTTTCATCTGGTCTGAATGTTAATTACCATGGGAGGGTGAAAGGGAGAAGCGTTACAATCCTGATATTATTTTTAATGTTAAAACTATTCATACTACAACCATTTTGATTTGTTTGTTCGAAGTTAACAGTTTAAATTTAAATCTAGTATCATTACATCGAACTGTTTTTTGTACTAATATTTATCAAAAAGTCATCTAGCTCTCTTAGTTTAGTAGCTATCGTGTAATGCTAAAATCGAACAGACAAACAGACTTCTGAACATATCTGAATCCACTCAGAAGACAAGGCTGACCTTCTCTGAGCAGATTTTGTTCAACATTTGGTAGAATCTTCAAATGGGATATAAAGACAGATACCAAATTTATTCCGCATAAATCAAAGCGTTTTTGAGTTCTTTCAGTTCAGTTCAACAATATTTACGCTCCGTTTTGAAGCAACAGAGGTACACACAAGCTATTTGGGGACGGATCTTGCAATTTTCAACCGCTGTCAGATAACGTGGAGAGCACCTGAGCTGACGACCCCCTCTCCAAATTTCCACACCAGTGTTTGGCTCCGACGGATTTAACGCGCACCAGACCCATTTACATGTTCCTCGATGGAATCGGACCTCGAATCTCAACTCTCCAGTTCCGAAGCCAAGATCTTACCACCAGGCCACCGTGGCCTCCAAAGCGTTTTTGAGTTATCATTGTCACATATAGGTAGGCTGATATTTTCCTAGAAATGTGTCAAGGAGGTATAAATAATGGTGATTAACCAAAATCTCGAGTTCGAATTTTTTGACAATTATTGTACTTTATCTGCACTTCGCGTACGAGAAAGTAAAAAAGTCTGTTACAATTGCTTGTTATTTTTTTTCTCAACAGCTTGTTATTTTCTTTCTCTACATTTGGTGTTTAATGAGATCGCATTTAATGTCAAAAATTTTATAAATTGTCGAAGTTTTAAAAAAATCTGATTTTTTCAGTGAGGGTCATCATCTAGCCATACAGACATCTCGCAATTGTTATAAGGAAATAGGGACGATAAAAGAAAAGATAAAAAGTGTTAAAATTAACGTCGAGAGATTTGAACTGGATTAAGGCCTATATTGGGATATATGGTAATGAAAAGGTGGATCACTAGGCGAAGTTGGCGACCCAGAAAGTGAGTGTTGATATTATTATCCCGAAATCGTGGTGTCTTAAAAGGGGAATTGAGAGAAGCAATAAAACTACAATGGTTTGACAGATGATATGTGTCCTCCAAAAAATGAAAAGTCACTTTCGACTTCATTTCCAAATATTTGAAGAACGCTGGAAAAGAAATGCATTTGTGAAGAAATAGGTACGGTTTACCGCTATTTAATGGAGCGTATAGAGGTCTCAGAATGAAGGAAAAAACCTGAAGATTGTTAATAATGATTTCAGTACAGTACTAATGGTACCGTGTCATCTCAAAACCCTGAAGGATATGATGTTAAAGATGGATAGTTTCATTCCAACTGTTTGAGAGTGTGCAGATGGGGAGAAAGACAGCTATTTCCTACCTCGAAAGGAATGTCAGTCTGACTGATTAGTCAATGTAAGGCTGGACAATACTTATTCAGCAGTCGACCACAACAAATCCTGTCGATACTGCTACGTTCAGTAATGGCGGGGTGGTCGGCTGTATGCAAGAAGAAGGCAGACTGATATTTTCCATGAAAAGTTTTTTCAGAACTTAAAGAAGTCTTAATAGTGGAGATTAGTCAAAATCACGATTTCGAATTTTTTTTACGATTACTGTACATCCTCTGTACTACGCATACGTGAAAGTAAAAAAGTCTGTTACAATTGCTTGTTATTTTTTTCTCAGTAGCTCGTTATTTCCTTTCTCTGCATTTGATGTTTAATGAGATTTATTGTCAAAACTTTTATAAATTGTCGAAGTTTTTTTTAAAAAAAATCTGATTTTTCAGTGAGGGTCATCTTCTCCTGAATATCATTCCAATCATTAAATAATTTGTTGATGAATAAAACAATTTTTTATAATTATTCAAATTCAGAACGAAATCGAAATTCCCGCTCTTTTTCCGAGAGCATTCGACAGAGAGCGAATCCAGATCCGTTTCCGTAAAAGAACTTACGAAAACACACAAAGCGGTGACATTGTGGAAGGGAATCTAATTATCAGGAGAGAAAAATGCTGTTTTTTTTTATGAAAATAAAAAAAAATGTTATTTCTTTGGGACAAAAAATAAATCTATTATTTCTTCGAGAATCTAATTGTTGTGTGTGGACCTAAGATGGATGGGAGACGAAGAAGAAAAAAATTAGTAATAAATTCAAAAGATTGCTTGAGGCTCTTGAAGAAGAGGAAATAAAAAAATAGTAATCATAAAGTATTCGCAATTCTACAGAAATGTCGTTCGTAACTTGATTTCGGAGTGCGTGAGGATACAGTCAAATCAAGTTATTCAAATTGCAGATAAGCTGTGTAATGAGATAAAGAGAAAGGAAATGATTTGAATACGGAGAAATAAAAAATGGGAAGTGTGTTGTAGTACATTCTGAAATAAATCGAGAATGCTGCGACCAAAATTTCTGAGGAATGAAAAAAAAAATTCTACGGCTAATGGAAGATTTTAAAAGTAAAAATTAAGTTGATTTTTTGGTAAAAATCCTAATTTTCGATAATCAAGTTTGTTTTGTTTCCCTGTCTAGTGTTCGGAAGAAATTTAATTGTATTTACTTCAATTATAAATATATTTACTTAGATATTTGCTCGATAAAATGTTTGTCAGCTACATTTCAAGATGTCCTCATTTTTTATGAGAAATTATGAAATTGCGGAAATTGGAATAATATATTATAATTTAAGGTGATTGCATGGTAATTATTATTATTTATTACTTTTTAACCTGCTCGTAAACGGTAAAAAAACAGTCTTCATGAAAAAAAAAACCTTGAATTAAAGGTTTCGATGAATTTTCCCATTTTAGATATCACTAACTCCATAAAATATATTTTTGGAATCATGTTTGTTTGACTCAGCATTTGTTCACCCCAGCTTACGCATTAATCATTAATGCGAAAGTGTTTTATTCCCAAAAGTTAAGTTACAAACCTTACATAAATTTTAATTCGTCTGATTAATTATCACGAATTTATACAACATTCCAAAATCACTTTTCAGGGACAACCCCTTTAACTCCTCTGACTCGACAGGAAATCGAGATTTCAAACATACCGAGGCCTTTTATACGACTTATCAAGCTCCGCACATCCCTTTCCTCAACAATAAGAGAGAGATCCATGAGCAAGCAGCTGATGACAGCAGCTGAAAGGAAAGGCTTATTTCGCCGTTGAAAAGAACGAGGGAGAGCGATCCCTTCGGTTTTGCCCCGAATTCTGCGTTCTCCAGGTAATAAGTCATTTACAAAACACATACAGAGGCTCGCCTGAAAATTAATTGAGACTCGTTCTACTCCGCGCTAACTGCCGTCATTAGAAGTTCACGGATTGTTGTTTAAACAAGCTGAAACTGCGTAAATAAATTAAATGAGGCTTAGCAATGAGAGATGGAGATTGTTTGGCCAGGTATCGGGAATAAACGAATGGCAAATGGTTGCTGGAATATAACGTATGAAAAAATTTTGCTAAGTATTCTAGAGAAAATTATCTAACCTAGGATGAAAATTTATCACAATTATCCAAAAAGAAAATTAAAATTACAAATGCTGTTAAGTGGCGCAGAAATTTGGCACTTGGTGTGCTTAAAAAATGCTTTGGCTGTATGGCTGGCGAAAATAGTTCTTGAAATAAGTGGAAAGTTCCACATCTCTCTTCGTCAGATTATAAAATTTCGAAGGTTTTTTGATGAATTCAATGAATGCTATTCTTTGAACTGTCATTTGAACGCGTGTTTATAGTCGAAAAGGACAGATATTAATCTTTTTTTCTTATTCAGAGAAAACTAACACATCGAGAATCATTGAATATTTAACAATTGCACTTCTTTCATTTTGTGCTCTATATAAGGGAGTAAAAATACCGAAAGATGTAGTTTCGCAAATAAAAGTATTCTTTCTGCACAAATTTTGAACTTTTAAAAGAGTCATAAATTCCAAGAGTGCTCATATTTTTACTTTTAGAATTAAATTTATCTATTTTGTTGTGTTTTTGAGCTATTGGATTAGCATGCATAGACCGACAGGCAACAGATCATTATTAAGACTTTTTCAAAACTTAAAAATATCTATACTTAAGGTTCTAAATTTGTTTACGAAATTTTAACAGGTGAGTCTTCATTTTTTAATGTAATATTCCTTGCTTTTGGATAGAGAGGTAGGGTTTTTCGGAATGTATTTTATTCAAAATTTCTTTCGCATCTTTAAATTAAGCGTTAAATCCATCTATGTAGCAAATTCAATCTATCTAGCTGAAAATGGATTTCAGTTGTCGTATTCACAGGCAGACAATTTTTCGATAACTGGAAGATCTAAAAATCTATAATTTCGTAAAAATCTCGAATTCAGGTTTTTCAAAGATTACAATATTTTATCTTCGTCTATTTCGCCTAAGAGAATGTTAAATCATCTCACTCACCTCCAACCCGCCTCTAAGGCACACAGATTAACACCGAATGACCGGACCACCGATACAGCAACACTGGCAGGAACTATGGTTGAGTCCTCAGGGCCATCACCAGCTACGGTACAACCTTCATGTAGGGAGTACGTCCCGTCATCAATGGCAGGTCCAGAACCCCCACCATTTATTTTGTCATCCAACCACCATTCCGGAAGCATCTCATCCTGATTTCGAGGTACCTGCTCGGGGGATCTACGAGAATGTTAAGAAGAAACTGGACTATTAATAGCTTCAAAATGAAAATTGAATGATTTCAAATCTCAGCTGAATAATGTTAAAAGTAATCCACTGAATAATGCTAAATCCCAATTATTCAAAAGGTCTTCAATGGATCAATTCTGAAAAAGGCCGCCAACTGAATACAGGACTAAAATGAAAATTTAATTATACAACGGCGCTTTTCTTTTATCCGAATGTAAATTATCCTGCCGGAACTAATTCCAAGAACAATCCATTTCCCCAAAATCAATTGAATCAATTCAGCACAATCCTTCTCATCATTTCCTAGCTGGAATTCTGAAAATAAAAAACGGAGAGACAGACAGAAAGAGAGAGAGTTATTAATTTCTTGATCCCTTCGCCATCAAAACTATTGACCACCTTGTCAAAAGTGAACGAATCTGGCTCGACACATTTTACATTTCCGTGATCGCATCACTCGAATGAAGAAATAAAAAAAAAGAACTTTAGAATACATTTGACGAAAATCCACAAGCGGTTTTAGCAAAAATTCTATAATGAGCCAATCCGACAGAAAATCAGATTATCAGGTTTCAATCAGGATTCCCTCAAGAAGAAGGGGGGAGGTACAAAAAAAAATGGAAAAATTACCATAAAAAAGACGAATTACTTTCACTGCCTGAAAATGCAGAGGCGTCCCACGCCAAACGATATGGTAGTGTTCTAAGGGGGATAGGGAGGGTTGGCGGCGAATTGTCACGTTCCCGGATTCGCTTGTACTCACCAGGAAAAAGGGCAGATGGAAGAAGGAGAAAAAAAAGGAAAAGCCAAGAGAAATAAATAAAACAAGCTGTTGGTGGCTCGCTATGGTTCCATGTGGTTACGGTCTGTTCCTGACGCTTTCAATTATCGGCTGCTCAATCGATGGAACTCAGTTTAAAGGAGGAAAAACTCGTTAACACGTCCCACCACACAACGTCGTTTTATTCCTTCGCAGCAGAGTCGTTTTACCGCCACGACGGAAACTGATTTCGTGCCACTTCCCCTTCTCCCTCCCTCTTTATTTTAGTCCTTAAACAGCTGCACTAAAAGGAATTTGTCCTCGAAAATGCATTCTAGCCTTCCATTTTAACATAATTCTGGTCTCTCTCTCTTTTTGGTAATCTCGGTTTTTCTTCCTCGGTTTTAAAAATATCTGGATGAATATTGTTTTTATAGCTCGATGCAACCCAAATCCAAGATGTTTCCCATCTTAATTAAATTAATCTAGATTTTTTATTTGAATATTACATATCAGTTTCTTTATGCCGCTGCATATGTGAAATAAAAAGTAATTGAAATTCAAAATGAGTTTCGGTGCTCGATTTCCATTTTTTTTAAAAACGTGGTACTTTGAATGGTTTTTCATCGCTTAAAATAAGTTAACACGCTTTTATTTACATAATGGTATTTCCTCTAATTGAAAAATATTCTGTACATATAGAAAACTATATATATGTCAAATAACAAAAAAACGAATATGCTATCGTTAGCTGTACTTACAGGCCATCTTCCTCTAAATTGTAATGTGATATTTTTTTCTGCTGAATCAAAATTAATTTTATTTGTCAATTTTCATATTTTTTTACTCGAGCTTAAATTATTCCATTCCTTACGTTGACTCCCCCCTCCTCCCTACTTTCTCTAACACAATTATATTTGTAACATATATTAACATATATTTGTAACAATTATATTAATATATATTTGTAACAATTATATTAATATATATTTGTAACAATTATATTAATATATATTTGTAACAATTATATTAACGTATGTTTGTAACATTTATCACACATCACATTTTATATTTGTAATATAGTAAAGAGAATGAGAAATAGTAGCACACTTTGTAACTACGATTATATATATTTTTTATACCATCCTTCCACTCTTATATAACCAGCCCAAAATTTGGCTTAAGTGTTTGGCGTATTACGACCAAATATTAAATTTCATCTGCTTTCAATGTTGTTTTTTGAGTGATCGTATTCATTTAAACATTAATGGGCAATCTACCCTTCGGCGGATTCAATACAGACACACATTCAGAGTTTCGATCTCAAAATCATATAAAATTCAGCCATCTAGCTTGTTGCATATAATCAACCTGCTGATGCGTTTGAATTTCGAAATTCGAAAAGGGTTGACGAATCAGATTTAAATGCCCATATCAAATTCTGTTTATCCAGGTAGTGTAGTTATTTACTTTCTTGAATACGTAGTATATAGAAAATATAATAGTTATCAAAAAATTCGAACTCGGAATATCGGTGAATCTCCAAATTTTGAAGCTCCTTCCAATTCGAAAAACGCATTTTTAGGTAATTTGCATTTAACGTTTTTGCATTAAACGCATTTTGTTTGTGTCAAGTGAATATTAAATATTACGCAATATAGTGTACTAGTATAGTTACGAACCTGTCATTTTGCTTTCTCGAATGTATTATGCTATTATAAGAAAAAATGTGCAGTAAAAATAAAATAAGACTGCAACTAAGAAAAAAATTACAGTAATCTGTATTGGAGGCTATCAAGTGTCGTATCAGAGATCCCAGAGCTTAGCGACAAACTTTTCTACCATTTGGCGACTTGGCGACGAATTCGGCAACAAAAGGGATAGTACCCGAAAAATCCAGAATTTTCGTGATCCGTCCCCTAGGAACCGAGATACATTTAGATACGCCCTGATTGGTCCAAAAACTTCGATCTCTGTCCCCCGGGAAGTATTAAAGGACGGCAGGCTCAAGCTTCCAGCATTAGGAGTCCTGATGAGTGATCTTAAATTGATTGTAGAGTAGCTAGGAATTTAAGTTGTGAGTCGACAGTGAAAACGAGAAGAGACAAATGAGTGTTTTAGCCATCCGGAGAGACCGAGAGCAAAACTCCGAGGATCACTTCTCCTTCTGAATCCTTTCTGGCCATTTTGTATGCTGTGGATGTTGTCACTACTGGATTTCTACTTGCGTGAGGGCTACTGTTTGGCGGCTGTAAAGTGTTGCTGTGCTGTCCTGTGTACTCGTTTCGGCTGTATATAGTCGTCGTCTATAAATTTTAGTCGTCTTTGTGCTGTTCTGCCTTCGTTTAAATAAATGTCTTTGTCTATTAAAGGACGGGTGATTGTGCTTATCTCACTCCATACACACCCACTACACAGAAATGAACTCGACAGATAGGATATCCGTAAAAATATCTAGGCCAAAATTGTCTGAGCTAGACGGTTGGAATTTCGTGTATGCCATGTTTACACCAAATTTTCAGATATCTACCAAATTTTGAGCAAAATCCGTTCTAGCTGCCCGGCTGTTCGAATATAACTAAGCACAATAACTACAAAACGAAGAGAGCTAGGTAGAGGTAATGCTATATGCAGAATTAACATCTATAGTCTAGACACTTATCACCACTTGAGCCAAATCAAACTAGCGAATGACCGCCCGTCGGTTTGTACATTCAGAAACATGTACTCTCGATAATTCAAAAGCGAAATGATTTGAATAGTGAATTAGGCATATGAATGTATAGTTAAAAGTGCGGTTTTAAGTCAAATTTTTGTTTCAATCAGTTTAAGAAAAACGTGTCGATTCGAAAACAAAATCGAAACCCAAGTTTGATTTTTGGATTCTATTAACGCATGACATTATATTGTGTGGGCGGTATGCCATCAAGTAACAAATTTGAAAAAAAAGGGTTTTTAAAAATTATTCAGATTGTTTAGATGTATTGTCAATTATAAATACTATAAATACAAAAAATATTAGAAAATGTAATATATTTTGAGAAATAGAAGAATTCGTAGTAAATATTAAGGATATTTAACCAAAAAGATTAACACTCTGTACAAAATTATAATGCTATTTTATATGCCCATTTTCCGTTGTGCACAAGTTATAGAATATAATGATGAATAAAGTGAACCAAAATCTAAGAAAAATTTTGAGACGCAAGGAAGTTATGGGTAAAAATATATTTACATATGAATTTTTTTTTCCTTAAATAAACAGCTTAATTTTACTAAAAACACCTATAAATGAAAAAGTATTTCACCAACGATAAAAATTTCGGTTCATTTCATTGCCCATATTATTTTAAGCACACAGGTATTTACATAATACCTCTATTAGTTTTGGAGATCATGTTAACGGTCGAGAATTTTTATGAAAATTAAAATGTTGAGAAAACTGAAATGAAAGACAAATTTCAGCTGAAAAATATATGAGCCTGGATGATAGGTCAGGTCTTCCTTTTCCTAGTAAACATAAACTGATTGGGAAAGAAAAAAGTCTGAATTACAAGAAATAACAATTTTTAAAAAAATTCGCCAATGTGGTCGACAACCGGTGTTTTTAACGTAGTCGGATACCTTCAAAAAACACACCGGTCACAATCTGCATGCTTCATAAAAATAAACAAACGAGGGTTGTGCACGCGTACCTCTCCCCGCTTTCGCATCACTAGATGGGCTATCCACTCGAGTTAAGAGCATACATTCCTTCTCAGAACAACTCCCACAGCGCTCGAACTTCGGTGTCCCCTCATAAATCTTTTAGCCCCCCTTCCCTACCGAGGTACAATCGAGGCGCGTCCGTCCAACGAGAGGGGGGGGTGGCAGAATTTTACAAGAAGACCCTTCGAAATCGCGTCCAATCGACGGCGAAGCGATGCCTGTTCCGCATTATTTCTTAGTTATATTCTCGTCCCGTTTTAAAGCACCACAAGGGCTATTCTGGGACGGACCTTGTAGTTCTGACTCACCGTCAGATGAAGAGCATGACACCTGAGGGGGTGTGGGTGTTAATATTATTTTTAACTCATCTAGATTCATATTTTCAATAAAAATATAATAACAACTCAGCCACGAAATAGTTCCGCGATCAAATTGGTGAAAAAGGCACTAAAAAATCGCTAACAAGCTGTTAGCTCTAAACGTCTATTCCAGTGACGCTCTAGAAATCCACTGACCTTTATAGGGTAGATCCTAATACAAATGCCCGATTCACAGCGATCTTCAAAAAATTCAGGAACCCCTTTCCGCACTCCGAATTGTAATTTGAAGCTTTCCTCTCCCCTCTTCTGTGGAAAAGAATACTGCATTTTATTTCCATCAGATATCCACCTCTGGTTTCTCTTTGGTGACATGAGCTGTTTAGCAACGCTTTTTTAATGGTATCTACTAAGAACCCATTTTTAGCCGACAGCTTCTTGAGCATGTGTTAATTATAATCAATTCTCAGTTAATATCGCACCTGGGTCTCGCACTTAATGACAACGATTGCTGATAATTGATCATTTCTGGATGACTTGAGGAGTCTCTTCATAAGGGACATGAGGGGTCTATTTGAGATGAAGGGGCATATATTTGTGTTCCCATACTTCGATAGTAAAAAATAACCAGACACATTGATAAAGTCTGTTCTTAGTAAATATCCCCATCTGAAGGTCCTTATGCACTTAATTATGTCTGGGAATACGGGATATGTTACAACTGGTCTGAATGTCAATTACCATGTGAGGGAGGAACTCTACAATCTTGATAGTATTTTTGATGTTAAAACTATTCATACTACAATCATTTTGGTTTGTTTGTTGTTGTTTTTTGAAGTTTCCCGTTTAAATTTAAATCTAGTATCGTTATTGCCTTATATCGGGATGTTTTTTTGTACTAATATTTATCAAAAAGGGGTTTTCAAACAACCATTGCTACTCTTTGAGACAGTCACCAAACTCTTTTAATTTAGCAGTTATCGTATAATACTAAATTCGGATAGACAGATTTCTGGACATACGAAATAGGACAGACAGACCTACTCTGAGCAGATTTTACTCAGAATTTGATAGAATTTATAAATTTGATATAAAGACTGTATACCAAATTTCATTCGCATAAATGAAAACGTTTTTGTGTTATCATTGTCACAGAAAGGCTGATATTTCCAAGAAATGAGTTTTTAGAACTCAAGAAGTTCTAAATAGAGATAGATATAGATTAGCCAAAATTCGAATACTTTGATGATTACTGTACTTTCTCTGTACGAAAAAGTAAAAAAGACTGTTACAATTGCTTATTATTTTTTCTCAGCAGCTGGTTATTTTCTTTCTCTACATTTGATGTTTAATAAGATCGCATTTACTTCAAAACTTTTATAAACTGCCGAATTTTAAAAAATCTAATTTTTTATTGAACTTCCTTTTTTCGAAAATATTATCCTAGAAATTAAATTTTTAATTCATAAACTAAGCTATTTTTAAAAAATGCAATATAATTATTCAAATTCAGAACGAACTGGAAATTCCCGCTCTTTTTCCAAGAGCATTAGACAGACAGCAAATCCAGATCCATTTCCGTCTTGGAACTTACGAAGACGCACAAAGCGGTGACATTGTGGAAGGGAATCTAATTATCACAAGAGAAAAACGTTGGGCTTTTTATATGAAAATAATTAAAAAAATGTTATTTCTTGGTGACAAAAAATAAATCTATTATTTCTTCGAAAATCTAATTGTTGTGTTGGACCTAAGATGGATGGGAGACGAATAATAAATTCGAAAGATTGCTTGAGGCTCTTGAAGAAGAAGAAATAAAAAAATAATAATCACAAAGCATTCGAAATTCTACAGAAATGTCGTTTCGTAACTTGATTTCGGAGTGCGTGAGGATACAGTCAAATCAAGTTATTCAAACTGCAGATAAGCTGTGTAATGAGATAAAGAGAAAGGAAATGATTTGAATACGGAGAAATGAAAATCGGGAAGTGTATTGTAGTACATTCTGGAATGAATCGAGAATGCTGCAATAAAAATTTCTGGGGAATGAAAAAAGAAATTTCTACAGCTAATGGAAGATTTTAAAAGTAAAAATAAAGTTAATTTCTTGGAAAGATCCTAATTTTTGATATTCAAGTTTGTTTGTTTTCCTGTCTGAAGTTAGGAAGCAATTAAATTGTATTTACTTCAGTTATAAATGCAAGTGTTTGGTTCGCAAAAATGTTTGTCTACTTCATTTGAAAATGTCCTCATTTTTATAAAAAATTATTAAATTAGAGAATTTGAATAGTATATTATAATTTCAGGTGATTGCAGGTTGTTGTTATTATTATTATTATTTCATTTTCCCTTATACGGAAAAAAGAGTCTTCATGAAAAAAAATCTCGAATTAAAGTTTTTAAAGAATTTTCACGTTTCAGACCTCACAGACTCCGTAAAATATATTTTTGGAATTATATTTGTTTGCTACAGCGTCTGTTAACCACAGCTTAGGGATTAATCATTAATGCAAAAGAGCTTTAATCCGAAAAATTAAATTACAAACCTTACGTAAATTTTAATTCATCGGATTAATTCTCCAAAATCTATCAAACATTCCAAAATCACTTTTCACGGACAACCCTTTAGCTAATCTGACTCGATAGGAAATCGAGATTTCGTTCCGATAAACATACCGAGACCTTTTATACGACTTATCAAGCTCCGCACATCCATTTCCTCAACAGTAAGAAAGGGATCCACAAGCACGCAGCTAATTGCTGCAGCTGAAAGGAAATGTTGATTTCGCAGTTGAAGAGAACGAGGGAGAGAGCAATCCCTTCGGTTTTGAATTCCTCCGTCCCCCAGGTAATAAGTCAATTACAAAACACATTCAAAGGTTTGCCCGAAAATGAATTAATTGAGACTCGTTCTACTCCACGCTAACTGCCGTCATTAGAAGTTCACGGATTGTTGTTTAAACTGCGTAAATAAATTAATAAGGTTTAGAAATTTGAGACGAAGATTGTTTTGCCAGGTATCGGGAATAAACGAATGGCAAATGGCTGCTATGCATCGCGTGAACGGATAAAAAGGAAATCCCTCTGCTTAATCATGATTAAGTGCCGAGCTGTCAATGCGTTCATTCGATGCCTTCAACAATAAATGCGTTCGCTTTAGAAAGAAATATGATGTCTTATTTCAGTTTCATTTTTAATTTCGTTAGTTTCAGTGTTATTTGGAGCTCTCTTTTGTGCAGGAATAAATTAGTTTTCCGACTGCTATAAAATGTTATCAGCTTCCGAATTCGTTGCTCATTATTGTTAAATACCTTTTCGTTTTTGAAAAGCGTTTCGATTTCATATTCGGTTTAGTGAATTTCATCAATACAATAGGGTTTTTAACTTCAATGATACATAATTATTACATAAATATTGAAATTCAAGTAATTGCTGTAACAAACAAATGATAATAAGTAGCAATAAGCATTTTTGATTTTCATTTAGATAAAAACAATCTTATTAGCAGCAGCTGCATTATAAACTGCTGCGAATGGTTCTTTTAGAGCTTCCTCATATATTCTTTAATAAATATGATAGCCTCTATTCGTTGATCATTTTGATTCAGAATTTCAAAAGAATTTAAGCCTGGATACTGAATTTAATTCCTCTGTGTCTTTGCTGTTTGTACTTATCATATGCACTTATTCTCGAAATACCAAACAGGCAGACTTCATCCAAATGGATGGAGTTAAGAATTTAATATGAGTCTACAATTTAGTTTTAACTCCATCTTCAACTCTCCTTCTTCTAGCTCTAAGCATTTCTGAGTTATCATGCTCACTGACAAATAATCATACCACTCGACGGAAGGACATAATTCCGAAAGGTGCACATTAGTTCTTCGAACTTTTCGACAAGAAATTTAGCCAGGTTTATTTTTAAATCCAAAACCAATCTTCTGGTGAAGAGCATTTTAATACTAGGTCTTGGTTCTTACCATTCAAAAGTGTAATTATTGCACAGTTATCCGACTTCTATCTCACATCCATCTTTGAAGTCGGAATAGCACATCCGAATATGATTATGATATAAAGATTTTTTTAATCATCATCTCTTTATATATATATATGTGTGTGTGTGTGTGTGTGTGTGTGTGTGTGTGTGTGTGTGGGTGTGTGTG
>JAPMOQ010052972.1:1746409-1837277 GCA_026543055.1 Argiope trifasciata | reverse complement strand
AAAAAAGACAACATATAAGCCGGAGAAATCCACTTTCCAGGTATTACGTTTCAGGTTTCGTTAATATTGAAAAATAACTCCTAGTTCCATTTAATATTCTGAAAGCAAAACTTCCAACCATGAATGAGAAGGATCACTTTTATATAGAAAGTTTAACATTCTTATAAAACCGTGGAAGAAAATTTAATAAATGCGAAGAAACCACCTCGAAAACTTAATTCCGGCAAAGAAGCAATCCCGATCTTCTTAGAGCTGTAACCCCCTTTCCCCCGTAGAAATGTTATAAAAACCCCACAGAATGGGGCTTGAGTGGGATAACCAAAAGAGATCATTTTACAAATCTCGGCGATATAAAGCACCTATTTTTCATTCTTTGGATGTCTTTTATGTACTTAAAACAGCCCTTCCTTTTACACGGGCCCCGAGATTCCCCGTCCTTAAAACCCCACCTTTTCCGAAATATTTCTCCGCCGATGAAAAATGGTCAGGCTTCCGTTCCGAAACGACAGCAAAAAAGTATTTTGTTTCTCTGACGAGCTTTATAAAACGCGCAACGACTTTGTCATCAAACGGCGATACGAGGCAAAATTCAATTTTAGATTACAAACGACCAGAAATAGAAGGCTTGAGCCATTTTTTACGCGGGACAGAATCGATTTCCTGCTCCCTTTTCATAAGCATTTTGAGGAGTATAAAAGGGTAAAACTCATTTTGATACTTTTTTTCCGTCAGAAAGATTCAATTTACGAAATTGAAAGAGAGAGTGAGATTACATACCCTTCCATTCTTCGTTATGTATATATATATTTGCTGGAGAAATATACAAGCATATATCGTCGGTGGTTTCAGCACAGCACCGAAGATCTCATCAAAAGAGCATCAGTATCTCATTACAGAAACGCGCGTCATATGCGTTTGTCTGTGGCCCCAGCTCCTTGGGTTGTATCAGTTTTGCTAAACGTAATGATCTTCCCCAGGGCGTAAATATATGCGCAATGAGTTCTCATTTAACTTGAAGTTTAATCAATATATACGAAGTGGAAAGATACTGTTCTGACTGTTCCGATTTTTGGCAACTTCGTAGCTGATTATTTAAGATAATAAAATATATTTTTACAGTGAGTATGAATATGTGTGCCAACAATGTGCTATCTTAACAATATTTGCGAAATCACATTTTAGCAGAGATATTGATTTGGTATGCTATTTGTGAATTAAAAACTGTTTTCTTTTTACAGCTTAATACTAAGGATTTTTTTATATCAAATTTTGAACAAAATTCAATCACAGTCAGTCTGCGGACTTGCAGTTCGAGAGCATACGAAAGTGATGACTGCGAAATATGAAGGCAAGATGAATAAAATTTGGTGCATAGTTGTAGCATCCATATTGTATATAAATATCAAATATTGAATTTAAGTCCGTCAAACTATTAATGCTCTATTGGCATCTATTTTTGTAGGCATGTAAATCTGAGAATTAAAAAAAAAACAATAAGAAATAAATGAAATTTGATATGTAAAAATATTTATTAAAATCGTAAATCTGGATCAAATTTTTGTTTTGAATGACCACCAAAATTGGTTTAAAATGCATATTTAGTTTTCAACGCAATGAAGCAAGAAATGTTAATCTCCTAGACTCTGAAAATAAAAATCTGAGAATTTGTGGCATTCATGGTTTTGTCGATGGGTCACAGTTTTATTTTGAGAATTGGGGGTATACACTTTTAGTACATTCTCAAAAATCTTAATTAGAGAATGTACTAAAAAGGTTCGAGAAGACCACTCTCCATGATTTTTTTTAAAAATAAGATACAGTAAAAGCTCTTTATTCGCGGGGTGTATGTGCCATAAATATGCCGCGAATATAGAAACTGTGAATACGGAATGGTCATTTATATGGGATTACAGGGGATACGTTTTTCGGTGAAGAAATAAAAAAATCAATATATAAAAAATCAATTTGATTGAAGTTTTTGAACATTTTGATTAATTATCTTAAGGCAATGGTTTGAAGAATTTTGCAATTTTCTTTTGTTTGGCAGTTTTTAAAAGCTCCTTCCATTTAGACTGATACGCAGCAGTCGCATTAGCCATTTGTCTCTTCGTTCCATAGGTGGATCAATGCTCATAAAGAAATCGCAAAGATCATTTGCCATTCTTAAACCTTCACTAAGATTTTTCAAATTCAATTTCACGTTTCCAGTGCTTGTGGCAGCCTCTTCTTCAATGGGTAGTGAATTTAACATTTCCTCTAAGTTGGTATCAGTCAGATCTCCATCTTGCGATTCAAACAATTCCTGAATGTCACTTGATTCTATCTATGGTTCGAACCCATCTCGTCCTATTCCATTCGCGATGTCGGCTATGTTTGCAGTTTGCATTTAACAACATACTTTAAACAAAGTTGGAATAATATCTATTTTACTTTATTTTATTAATTCATTTGACGGCATTTACAAATGATATTGGGTTGGATACCTATTGGAATCCTATTATTATTATGTATGTACTCATTAGATCCACCAATAAAGAAATTTCTAGCCGCGAATACAGGAAGTGGGTCGCATTTTTTTAATTCGCGAATAGTGAAACAGCGAATGAAGGAAGCGCGAATAAGGAGCTTTTACCGTACTACAATTTTGTTCTATCATTTGACTGGAAAAAAAAAATTGCAGTTCATTTAGGGATTAATGTCAGAAAATTTTCCAATAAATGAGATAAAGTACTTAATGTATTATTGAAATGAGATTCACACGAAGCGATTAAATTAGTTTCCCAGAAATCCAAAATTCATTTCTAGAATTTAATGAAATAAATGTATAAATTTCTAGCATCAGAACGCCTGATCCAGTTAGCTCGGCACTGAAATATACGAAAGGACAACGTAATTTATTTTAAATCAAGCGATATTAACAAAGTGACAAGTCGAATTACTTAAAAAGCAATTTGTCTGAGAGGATTAATAATGAATTAAATTATCGATTCTTGCGGCTCCGAAACGAAGCAAAAAATAAAGCCACATCAACATCTTTAATATTCAAAGTCGCTTTAAATCGGACGAAATTTTGGGTGATGCGGAGAGCCTTTTTAAAAATTGTCTCTTTAATCTTGTCAATTTGTATTGTCTTTTTGAACTTCCGAAATGTTGGTGGTGGGGATTTTAATACATCTTTAATTTGAAGGAGATTATTCTGTCTAAGAAAGTAAAATTCTGGAAGAAAAGTGGAAAGCGAGAACGGAGCGTTTTTTGACATACTTGGAAGTGACAGGCTCGTGTTTCGTTGGAAATGACATTAAAAAAAGGTAACTGTTAATAAGACGAATTTTAGAGGGGAACAAAAAAAAATCTGATGATACTAACTCTGGTGAAAGCGGCACCTGTCAATGGCACGGGGGATTCCAAAACTTCATTATGTTTTTGAAAGAATTGTTTTTTATTTTCTAGTCGCATTAAGTATAAAGTTTAAGGTGAAAGTTTTTTTTACCCGTCAAAAGATTTGACCATAAATTTTCGATGAACTTTCGCATTTTAAATATTTTTGAGACGGCGTCCTGGCCTATGGTAAGCGTGTCTTCCACGTGATCTGGGCTTCCTGGGTTTGATTTCTGGTTCGAGTATGGTTGTTATTCTGCATTCTTTCTGTGAGTTGAGTGAATGTCTCCCCCCCCCACCCCGTAAAAAGGGGTTGTGCAAGCGAATATGAAGTAGCTAAGTCGTACTCTTGACCCTAGTTGGAGCTAAAACAAAGAAAAACAAAGGACGCTCATTTCTGCTTAAAACGTTGAAAACTTTTTGTCAGCTGGCTTGTAAAGTGCCATAAGCAACAGCTGTTATCAGTCAGTTATGGATAAATTGTCTATCTCGTGCTGTTGTGAGTTGCTCCGTTCCAATAAATGTAGTTTTTTGCTTAAACTAACGGCACAGCTCTTTACATCTTCGTGACAATATACATAGAAAGAACATAATAAATAATAAAAAAGCAGTTAAATAAATAAGAATTTTTTGAACAGCAACTGTAAAATATGAGAACTTCGTAGCAGTGTTAAATAATGCATGAAGGAAATAATGAAAATAATTATTTTCGAAAGTAATTAGTCATTCCCTTCATCGCGTGATAAAGTCAAACACGCGCAAATTCTATTAAACATTTTGTCAAACTTGCAGTAAGCTGTATTTGCTTCTCTTTAAGATCAAACAATTCTCGTTTCAGAATAAGTTTGAACTATTTTCGGTCGGTGGGCTTGTAAAGTGCCATTGGTAACAACAACAAATATTTTGTTGTAAGAAAAACATATTATAGAGCTATATTTAAGTGTCTACCTGCATAGGTGAGAAAATGTCTACAAACATTCACATGAGTAGGATGTAATGATAAGAACAAAAACTATTCATCTGTTCATTATTTTTACTTTCTCGTATGAGAAATACACAGAAAATGTGATAATTGCTAAAAACGTCAAACCTGAGATTTTGACAAATTTCCACATTTTAGATCGCCTTGGGTTCGAAAAACACATTTCCACACACAGAGATCAAATTATCTTTGTCCATCTTTATGTTTGTGACAAAAGATAATTCAAAATGCTTTGAGCTGAAAGGATGAAATTCGGTATACAGTCTTTATACCAAAATTGTAGATTTTTATAAAGCAAAATCCATTCAAAGGTAACCTATCTGCCTCAGTATTCTAAGTTACTCGACAACTACAAAACGAAGAAACATCTATGGATAAAATTCGACACACTTATTTAACATACATCTGTACTAATATATAAATGTGAAAGTTTGTTACCCAATCACGCCAGAACGGAATGGGATGAAATTAAGCACAAAGAGAGATTATAGACAAAAATAGAACATAGACTGCTTTTTATGCCGGTTCATAGAGTGGGTAATTTTTTTATTAATTAAAAACTAACTTTCGCGCCCAAAAGCTGAGGCCAAATCCCGCCAAAAAATAAGTACGGACCCAGTTCTTTTTTCCCAACAGAGTTGATGTTAGGCTTAGGTTTAGTTATATTAACGTCCCGTATTAAAGCAACACAAGGGCTATTTTGGGATGGACCTCGTCATTTTGAACCACGATCAGATGACGAGGACGACACCTGAATTGGCACCCCCCTCTCCACACCAGCGGGAAGACATTTGGCCTGACAGATTTAACGTGCAAGAGACAACCTCACACGACGGTTCTTCGGTGGAATCGAGTCTGGAATCTGAAACCCTCCGGTTCCGAAACCGAGACCTTACCACCAGGCCAGAATTTCGATCGATTATTTCAAACGATTCTATTTATTTTTTATTTTAATACAGTTAAAATCAAATGTTGTTAATGAAGTACTGCTCTGAAGTACTTTTAAATGAAAAGAAAATAGAATAAAGCAAATAAAACATTTCTAATCTGCATTGCGTTACCCCAACTGACGAAGAAAGTCAGACATGTGCGTTACGCCAACTGACGTTGAAAGTTCGCGCCTGATTTTTGACACCTGTGTTTTCATTCAAATTAAAAGTTTAAAAAATATGTGCATAATACTATTGCAGCTATCTCAATCTATAAATAAAATGGATTTGACTGGACTTGATTTGCTGTTTTGTTTTATTTTGAATATACAATGTAAATATTTTTTACGTTGTGTGCTTTTGTTTTTAAAATGTATTCATGTTATACATTTTTCTTATATGCTTATACTTTTAAATGTATCGTTTTTAGGTAAGGCTTAATATTTTTATTTGACAGTTTTTCGTACACATACATCAAAATTTCCGCGTGAGCAGAGTCGCGGGTAATGAATCAAGAAGAGATCAATGTGAAAAGATACTTTATTATGGAATTTACATGCACGAATCACTGTCTACATGAAACTCTTCAGAAAACAGAAGAGTAGCGCCTTCACTAAAGAACAGCAGTCAGTGGGGATACCCTTTCATGACATCACAAAATAAATCTAAATGAGCTAAAACCAACCTCTCGATTCATTCATGTTGATGAGGAAAAACATTTTTGCAATCATATTTACATTCAGAATAAGATACAGAATCAAAAAATAATTAAATTTGATTAATTAGCAATACATGAAAACGTATTGCAACAAAGAACAAATTTGTAAAAAACTGATCATCTCCTATTAAGGACAAAAGGTTGCACAATAATTTGTGTTGATTATACAGTAATAACACTGCATATGTTTTAAACAAGAAAATGCAAATAATAATATAAATGAAACTATCCACATTTTAAAATAAGCAAAATGGTTACTAATTAAGATTATGATTAATGTATAATAATAATATGGGACTAATAAAGCATGGTTAGATTATTTAAATATAAATAAACACAAGATTTTTTTTATTAAAGCAGAATTCTCAATATAAAATACTGAGAATTAATATCTATTCAATATTTTATATCGAGAACATTAAAATTAACTATATTGGTATATACAAATAATTTTTATTTATATATACTCAATATAAAATATTAATAATTCAATATATTTATTAATGCAGAATTTTCAATACACTTAGTTTATACTTTTAAAAATATTATTTAAGTTTTACATATAAATATGAATTATTTTATGCTCATAACTTATGATTTAAAATGGTGAAACTCATTTAACCTTGCTGTTCCTTTCGGGTCTATATGACCAAAATAAAATTTATATGTTCATAAAACAAGGATATTTTCTTGAAACTTCTTGACTCTGGTAAATGATATAAATATGTACTTCTAGAAAAATTTCAGTTTATTTTTATTTTGAAAAAATATTTTTAATTTATACCTGTTTGGGTCAATATGACCCTGTCCAAAAAATAATTTATTCTTACACATGTTCACTTTTGTTTGCAATAATTATAAATAAAAAAAAATAACAATAGTTTCTCTAATTTATTTGTTATCTAAACCTGTTTCATTGATATATGTTTTTGATTACATTGCGAGAGAATGCTCATCAAGTCAAAAAAATGATTGACACAGGGCAAAACTATTCAGCCTTATTGCAACATTCTTTTTATGCTGTATTTCACTTTCTGATAGTATATGTATTTCACTTTCAGTCTTATTGCAAAGAGTTATGCTTATGAATGTGAGAAAAAAAGTGGCATAAATTTTAATCACACTAATTTAACTAAATTAATAATTTAATTTTTAACATATACTCAGGATATTAAGAAGATATATCCGAGTATGAAAATAATAGGGGTGATTAATTTGTGAGTGGTATGACAAAATGAAACATAAAAAGAATATTCAGTCATGAAATAAAGTGGAAGTTGGATTCACTGCCACATTCTTCTCAGTCACAGCAGCTGCTAATAAAACAAAACCTACCCAAGGGGTAACAAGATATATAACAGTAAGCATAACAGACAGCATTTGAGGTAATATTCAATTCTACGATTGAAAACAAAATCACAAATGATTAATATTGGAGATAAAAATTTGTGTACAAAAAGTGAGAAAATATCACTTTTCAAGTATATATTGATTTTTTAGTTTAGTTTTATTAATGTCCCAATGTAAAGCAACACTAGGGCTATCAAGCATATATTGGATTATTATTGTTAGATGGATCACATCGAGGAGTGGAAAATCGATAAAAAGTTTAGGGGATAAAGAAACTGGCAGAAATACATTTCGTGTGACAATGTACCTTAAAGCATTCATCGAAAATTATTCCTTTTAATAATAAATGCACTTGAGAAGAAAGAAAAAATTTGGATAAATTAGTTGCAAGTCAAAATATCTGGCAAAAATGAATCAGAAATACTATATAAATTATATAATTCAAATAAAAATATAACTATAGATGAGCGTTTAGTAGGATTTCAAGTTCGATGTCTTTTCAGACAATAAACCATTCAGCACCAAATAAACCATTCAAATATGGGATCAGAATATGGACTTTATGCGACACGTATTCAACCTCATATGTACTGAAAACACAAATTGGAAAATAACAAGAATCAAAGCCAGAGAAAAATCAGGGAATGCGAGTAGTAAGTGATCATGTAAGATATTAGTGTTGAAATTCTAAATAAAGGTCAGTTTCGATTTCAAATATTTTTCTGTTATTTTTGTAGATGCTTTATATTATTAGATCTATTTTTAAACTTACATTACTATTAATGAAACCATTTCTTAAATGACAAAAACCATTTACTGCAAGAAAGGTAGTTTTCTGAATTGGTCATATTGACCCAAACAGAACATATATATATAGTAAATACGAACAGAACAGCAAAGTTAAATAATATACTAAAATACAATAAATATACAATAAAACTTAAAGAATTGTGATTTATTTAGTTATACTTCATATGATTTAGTTAGACATCACATGTTTAGTTATATTTCACATTTTTAATTTAAATTCAACAATTTCCAGAAGTTATGTAGTATTAGACAGTGCTAATACAATTTAAAAATAGCATAGCTGAGTTCCAAATGCAGAGTTCACATACTTTTGGAAACTATTAATTTACAATCAGCCATGTCATCTTGCATGGTTGTTTCATTCATTGTTTTTCGTTTTACCTAGCTTCACATCACAGTATTTTTTATAGACAGCACATAAAAAAATGTTTTCTAATGTATAAACATATAAATACTGATTGCTATATTATTTATTGACTCGTGAAATTGAGCCTATTGTCAGAAAAAATTTTAAGTTTACACAAAAATTTCCTTAAATCATTCATGTAAATGTTAAAATATCAAGCGTAGGGGAAAATAACATTCAACAAATTAATGCCACTCAAATATTCTTTTATACAACAAATATCATTTTTTCCTCTAACATGTACTAACATGAAAAATATCAATTTTTTAATAAAGAAATCAACGCAAAAGAATAAATTTTATATGAAATATTTATATTTAAAGTGATAATTATTTTGTAAATATACATAAGATAATAAGTACAGCAAAATGTCGATAATTCATATAAATAAAAGATTTCAGAAATCTATGATTACATTTCAATGCACTTATTTGCAATTCTATTTTTCATATTAAAGCTTACATATAGATTTATATGTTAAAAAAATTTGTGCTTTTTAATTTTCAAAAAAGTTATAAAACCTGTACAATAGCTATGTCTGCAATATAACAAAAAATGAGCATACTTATATAATAAAAAAATAATCTCATAAAAATTTATTATTAATACATATATTTCTGCACCAATTTCACAAATGAAAACATATCAATATCCAGATAAATTTCACGGATCACCCTAATCTCTACAATAATCACAATGAAAAAGGGGTCAAGGAAGCCCAAAATTTGCAATAAAATAATAACAAATTACTAAGAAAAATTTATCACATTTTTCTAGTTTTGACACAAAAACTTTAAAATATATAATGTATTATATTCAGAATCAGCTCTAGCAATAGCCGATCATCATACTATCGACACTGTACTGTACATACATCTCAAAACTAAAAAAAAAAAAAAAAACACAAACTCTATGAGCTTTAAAAATATGGTGGAAAAAATTTACAAGCAATAAAATAATAGATTGTTAAAAAAAAAACAATAAGCACAGATACGTAATCGATTGAATTTTCTCAAATGTAACTAACAGACAAATGGTAAAAACAGAATATTAACTCTCAAATGCATTGTCCATTCACCCATTCAGTCCACTTGCGCACACATATGACTCGTCGCACCCGTTCCACGGAGGTGCAAGTTCCCTTCTTCCAGTTCGAAAAAACGTTTATTTACAAATAAAAGACGAATAACTGGTGCTTGAGTTGAGAGTTTTATCTCGGATTGATAGAGAATTGCATAGTCAGGAGGTGCGTCAAAACATGCTCGGCCTTCCAAAGAGATCGTGCTTGTAAAATGTTTTATGAGGGAAGATGTTATGTTCCGGTATGGTTGGGGAGGTTAACAAGCAAGGTGCCGTCTTCCATCACATTCATTGACTGAGAACCAGGAACTGCTGGCATAGCCAGTATTGTTTCGGTCTCTTCTTCATCCTTTAGGAATAAAAAATATATGATTTTAATACAATAATATTAGATAAAAATAGAATAATATTAGATTTTAATACAAACATATTACAGTATACAATATAATTAGATTTTTATACAATAATACATGATTTTAATACAATAATAATAGAATAAAATACAATAATATTAGATTTTAAAACAAACATATTACAGTATAGAGTATAATTAGATTTTTATATAATAATATATGATTTTAATACAATAATATTAGAATTTAGGGTGATTTTCACAATTATGAATTATCAACATTTTACTAATACATATAATATACATAAGATAATAAGTACTTATTATCTTATGTATATTTACAAGATATTAGTAGTGAAAAAGCCATCATAAAGAAGCATGAATATTAATATATTATTGAAATTTTTTATTTAATGAGAAATTTTCAAAATTTTAGGGGATGGGACAGTGTTAAAAACATACACACAAAATACAAATGGAAGTTTAGTGTACATAATAAAGATTTTTCATTTGAATTTTAAAACTTCATTTTAATTAAGAAATATTCAGATTGAGTCTATAAATGAATTTAGGGTGATTTTTACAATTTAAGATTGATAAGCATGGTAATCTAATACATTTAATATTCATATGAAAATGCTTCTTCCATATCTCATGTCTAAAATCCTTAGTATATAAGGGTGTATCAGCCTCGTAGAGACAAAAGCAAAATAATCCATAATCAAATGGCATGATAAACAAAAAATTTTAACACTAAAATGTGAAGTCTAACAAACTTCCCTACAATAGCAAGAAAGGAAGGGAATAAGGGCTATTACCATAAATTTAGCCATTTTAATTTCTGTGCATTGCAATGTATTTATCAAATAAAGCATATTCAACATATTTTGTTTAAATTTAGCCATAAAAAAAATCAGAAAAAGAGATTACCATAAGTTTACATTATCGGTAATTATCACAAACTAACATTCACTAACTATATTTAATTCAAAATTATAAAATTTATCAATATTTAATTTTGTCTGACATATAATGCTTACTGACTCATATTATAAGCAAAATAATAAAATAAAGTAATTGAATTTTAACAAGATTATATTGTAGGTTAAGGTAAGTAGTTCATTGTATTTTGAACAAAATTAAAATAACAAATTATTCTAATTAATGTCTTTTCAGAGTAACAAAAAATTCACTATAAAGGCTTTTGCATTGCTATATTTAGTTTACCTAAATTTTTTATAAACCAGATATCGTAAATATTATTGTCAGGAATACTTTCCCTGGTGTATGCATGATAATAACTTAGCTTAAATTTAAAGCAAATATTGAATATAAAGTAATACAACTCTTAACAATACTTTCTTTCGAATTGATATTCAGGTAGGATATACATTTACAAAAGCTTCCCCAGCAATAAAGTAAAAGATGGGGTTTTTTTCCCCCTTTTCATTGATATCAGAAATCTTCCAAATAATCTTCCAGATTAAACTAGACTGAGGACAGAAATTTCATGACACAAAAATTTTATTTAAATATTAAAAGGCGTTTTTTTTTGGGGGGGGGGGATAATTGAGCAATACAACAGGCAAAATAAAAATACTTTCTGTAATTCAGAACTATTTTTATTTAGAAAAAATATATATTCACTTTTATTACTATCCCTTAAATTTGTGCACAATTGGTTTTTGCATTGCCATTCCAAAAATTGATTACTCATGTTTATATATAAATATTCTTAAAATTCCAGGGATAAAAAAGTTCAAGACTCTAGTAAATATTTTCTTTAAAAAAAACTATTAATTTTAAAAGCTGTTAAATAAAAATAATTGAGTCAAAAGGTTAAAAATGCCATACATCGTTATACACATTATATATCATAATGTACATTAATTATCATGTACGTTGAAAATATTAAAGCAAATTTCTACCTCATTGAATCCAAAGCATTCTGCCATATCTTTCTGTTTTTGTTCTAGTCTTCTCCTTTCTTGTTCTGCTTCTCTTCGAGCAAGCTCCTCAGATTCAGGAAGATCCTCCATTTCTTCAGGCACAGCAGAAGCAGATACAGGTTCAGAAACAGGTTGGGAATCATCTGAAAAGAAAATTTTTATTTTCTGACTCACAAAAAAAAAATTACATAGATTTTAACATTTTACCGTAGATTCTTATGAAGTTGTTTAAGTGTACAGTAGATAATTACTAATTTGTATAGTTCACCATAGATAATTGTTGAGTAATTAATATTTATCTGTCATTTCATCACAGTCCCACTTTATCTGCAACCATCATAAAGCACAATGAACTTTGGTTACATACTGTTTTTGGTATTGGAGAAAGGAGTACGTAAACTAAGGCAACAATACCATGAATGTGGAACTATTCAAAATTGGAACATCATTAACAGAGATATATGGTGCTAATTTAAACTAGCATGAAGAAATATATAAATAAGTTATTCTATTTCTTTGAAAGATGCTATGAATTCTAATGAATATTTTACTTTTGAAAACATTCACTAACATTATTCATCACATAACGATAGTTCAAATATTTACAGAAAATAAAGCACATCAAAGAATAAATAAAAATTTAACTACATGAAAATATTTACCTACTGCTACTTATAAAATAAATAATATATGAATTTCATGCTAAACATGTAATTTATCTCTTCATTTTTATGATTAATTTTAGAGCTATCATTCTCAATATTATGCAGTAGTGCTATCTTTAATTTATAACTTTAAAATGAGTTTTCATCAGTAATATTAAATTCATAAAAAACAAAATTATTCACTAAAATTTTGATTACATATGATTTTATTTTAAATTCATTTAGATCAGTCCTTTGAAAACCATATAAACAATGCTTCAAAGTTGATTTTTTTAAGCATAGTAAAATGAGTAAATAAAATTTAATTTCATTTTTCATCCAGATTAATTTTATCTCACTAAATATCTATCACTTCATCAGCACATAAAATAGTGTCCAATCAACTCGTAAAAAAATTTGAATGCTTTCTCATTCAAAACCGTATCACTTTTATTATAAATATAATGACTAACCTTTCCTCATTCGGCAAGAACGCAAAGGCCTTCCTCCTCTTTTAGGACTTTCAACTGGTGTCTCTACAGGTGGTGGTGGTGGTGGTTCAGCAACTTCGGTTGCCTTGCGCTTACGACCTCGAGCAGATGGGGATTCTTTAACAGAATCTTCTTTCATTTCTTCAACTGAAAGAAACATCATTAAAATGAGCGGCATCACAATAATTGTCTATAATTAAATAAACAAAGAGATTGGTAGAATTTTTAATAATTTAGTAAATAAACAATAGTAATAAATTTAGTAATTGTGTAACTGAAATCCTATAATTGAAATTCATAAAAATGCATATCATACAGAGCACATATAATAAGAGCAACTACATAAATTTAATCTAGAGATAAATGTTTTGGTCAAATTTATCAATAATGGATGGAAGAATTTATAATAATAATCTTGATTAAAGGATTTTTAAAAAAAAAATTGTTTCAAAACAATGTTTTAAACAATACTTCTTTTCCTTTTATTATTATTTAATACTTTGTTTTCCTATTTATAACATATAACCTCAATTATGCAGCATTTTTAAATATTCTAATAAATTCACAGCTTATTGCAATAATTGGATATGTGTAGCTGAATTATGAATAAAACAATTTTCCATTCTTTTATTGAAATTAACTGAATTAGCCAGCTTTTTTGAAGATAATTTTGAGCACATGATCCACACTGATCATGAAAATTTAATTTACAATCAGGACACTACTGATCCTCTATACTTTTCCAAAACATTTATAAGATTATATACAAAACTATTTACATTAAAATGTTTATATAATTAAAACTTCACAGGTTTCTTTATTTCACATATTTCAATAACAAAGTTGAAATTTTTTAAAATAAAAATGGGAGAAAAAAATTAATCTACCTTTTACTTGTTTAAGTAATTCAGTCACAGGTGTAGCTGGTGCAGGAGTTTTTCTGGGTCTACCTCTACGTCGCACTGGTGTTGCAGGAGCTATAATTTTTAAAAAAATATTTAAGTGCAACATTTGATAAGTAAAACTGTCTAATAGAATGGTCCATTTATTTAGATATAAATAAGACTACAATTAAGTACATTAATGAATGAAGAAGAAAAATTTTAATATCTCAACACTATTTCAAAATTTTGCTTAAAGGCGATTCAAAATACTGACCTATTAAAATGCTCAACTTAAGTTTGCAACAATTCTTGAATATGTGTGCGATATTAATGGCAAACAGTTAAAGCATCAAAAATTTTGATTAAAGGTGATTTAAAATACTGATCTATTAAAATGCTCAACTTACGTTTGCAACAATTCTATGAATATGTGTGTGATATTAATAGCAAACAGTTAAAGCATCAAAAATTTTGCTTAAAGGTGATTTAAAATACTGACCTATTAAAACGCTCAACTTAAAGTTTGCAACAATTCTATGAATATATGTGTGATATTAATGGCAAACAGTTGCAGCATCAAAAAAAAATACATAAACCTTATAAAATTAGAAATATTATTTACAATTCAATTTTCAAGAAATTAGTTTTCTTGAAAACTAACACTAAGTTAATTTCCTAGTTCAATTTCAAGTTATTATTTTTATTTTTAGTAATAATTAAAATAAACATATTAAGAGAAATGCAAAAAATAATAAAAAGAGAAAAAACTGGACACCCAATATATCCTGATCACAGTTTTTTAAAAATTAATATAAAAACTTCCAACATTAAATGTGAAGACATCATGTACCTGCTGGGGATGCAGGGGTTTGTTGTGCAGCGACCTGTCCAAGAACTTCTGCAACAGCACTTACGTAACAGTCTTCTTCTTCAGGGGCTTCCTGTAAAGTTGGCAATATAGTAGTTTCACCATTGCTTGTTGTGGCTGCAGGCTGAAGCTCAGTGACTGGCTGATCAGACGCAGGAGGATGAAGTTGAATTACTTCAAATACAACCACCTAGAAATATAAATTTTGAATATAAGTAGCAATAAAAGAGTAAATTTATTGAACAGATATGAAGCTTCTTAAACCTAAATCATAGAGTTTGAGTTTGATAAAGCTTACTAGCGCTTCTGATTATGCAGTGCCAACTACAAGGTATATTCAAACATATGGTTCATAAAAGGATTTAAAAAGTTAATCAAAAACTCTGCTTTAAAATTCTATTCAAGATTTTAAAAAACATATGCATAAATAAACAGCCATATAGATTTGAAGCATTAAAAGGAGATGAAAAAATATTCAAAATAAGGTAAAAGAAACCAATCATTTTTTTAAAAGTAAAAAGTTGAGGATGAGGCACTTTATGAAGGATGTCTATTAAAACAAAATGAGGGGACTGAACATTGAATTCTTTGGTAATCAAAATGTGGACACTATCAGAATGTGCCGAACTGTCAAAAGGCATTGGCAAGTAGTACATCGAGGGGCAGATCATATAGATCAAAAATTATAAATCCGTCTTAAATAGTGTTGGATATTTGAAGTGTTGCTAAACGTTCTTAGTTAAAATGCATATTTAACCTTATGGTAATCTAGATAGTTTTAGCCACGGATGGCAACAACATACTAAAGGAATAAATATATACATAATTCTCACAAGGAGCTGGTTGAATCATTAAGATAATTATCGTGGCTTAAGAAAGAAATACCTATGCATTCTTTTCAAATCAACAATATTAAGGAAATGGCAAAAATGTTTTAAAATAATTCGTAAATCCAATAAAATCACACCTTACCCAATTTTTTTTTTTAATTTTCCCCTACATGATGAAAAAAAAAGTAAATTATATTTAATAAAATAATCAGTAATATGAATTAATCAATAAACAAAATACATAAAAACATATGTATCCATATACTGGATTTGACTATTTCCGTTTGTCATATCAAAAATATGGTATACTTTTCCTGTTGCTTATTTTCTATTTTCATATTACCAAAATATTGCATTTCATCTTCAAAATAAGATTATTATTGAGAAAGTCTAATTTCAAATATTAAATTATATATATATATTGAAGGTGACAAATATTATATTTTAGAAATAATAATTATATGCCAGATTTCAAAAGCAAAATCAGCAAATTTTATTTAATACAATTATTAATAAAACTGCAATGCATATATTTACTCATCCAGCTACAAATTACTAATATACATAGTTTTATTTCATAAAATTATTGAAATTAACAATTTCAGATTTTTTTCCATGTAAAAAAAAAAGTTATATAAAGTATTTTGATACTTACTATTTTTAAAGAATTAAGTTAAACCATTTTAAAACAACTTATAAGTGAGATGCAGTACTAATATATAATAAATATCAAAAATAATATAAAAGATTCAATATTGCAATATTTTTTTCTTTCTAATTTTCATAATAAAATCTATAAAAAATGTTAAAATTATGCATCATTAATAAAAATATTGAATTAGCATTGAATTGGATTCAATATATGAATGCAAAAGATTATAATAACACATTATCTTTTAAAATTAGTAAAGGTAGAAAGAACACACCTAATAGCTTATTTTAAAAACTATCACAACAAAAGGAAAAATATGGATTGTTACCTGTTGTCCATCTTCAGTTTGCTGAACTGTACCCTGGTCTGAAATGGTAACTGCTCCAGAGAACGGTGGAGCATCCACGTCTTCTTCGTCTTCCTCTTCCATGTAATAAACTTCTTCCTCTTCACCGTCAGGTTGTTCACCAGGGCCTTTGGGCTCACCAATCCTTAAGGCTTCCTCTTTTTCTGCCATGGATGCTTCTGGATCATGAATAGCCAAATGTCGAATAAGATTTCCCTGTCAAAGATAATGAACTATTTATATCACCCATATTTAACATTTAAAAAACCAAGATTGCTAAGTTTATTAAATCTGTTATTTATATATAGCTTCAAAAAAAATTTAATGATATCTTTTCTAACTACATTGTCAATAGAGCATCATTCAAATTGTTTCAAGAAAGACTAGATTAGTTCATTTGTTTTATTTCTAAATCAAGCTCAAATATTCTCTTACCTTTGAATTAGTATTTATGGTTGTTAAGATTAAAGAAATTAGTTCTGTATTTGAATTTAAAAAGTGAACTAAATGCACTAATAAATTCTTGAAACAGTTTCTTCAATCCCCAAAATTTTCCCTTAGAACATATATTCTTCCTATTAAAACTTTTTGAAGAACAAAGATATATAATAAATTACATGTAAGAAACTAATTGGCTTTCATATACACTGATGGAAAAAAAAATCCCAACACCAAAAAAAAATTATTGTACAGTATTGAAATTTTAGGAATACATTTGTCTAGGTAACATATTTAATTGATTAAAGTTTCAAGATCAAAGGTAGAGCCATTGGCGAGAAGAGCCCTTTCAAATGTGAAATGTTGGTACATTAGTAACTGGTGTAACCGCCAGAATTTTGAATGCAAACGTGCATGCATTGTGTCGTACATCAGTTTCTGGGATGGAGTTCCATGCCTGTTGCACTTGGGCGGTCAATGCAGGGACGGTTATTGCTGGTTGTGGATGACGCTGGAGTTGTCGTCCAATGTTGTCCCATACGTGCTCGATTGGAGAAAGATCTGGTGATATAGCAGGCCAAGGCAACATGTCGACACTCTGTAGAGCATGTTGGGCTACAACAGCAGTGTGAGGGCGAGCGTTATCCAGTTGGAAAACACCCCTTGAATGCTGTTCATGAATGGCAGCACAACAGGTTGTATCACTAGAGTGACGTACAAATTTGCAGTCAGGGTGCGTGGGATAACCATAAGAGTGCTTCTGCTGTCATACGAAATTGCTCCCCAAACCATAACTCCAGGAGTAGGTCCTGTGTGTCTACGCCACAGACAGGTCACTAGCAGGCGTTCACCTGGCCTCCTTCTAACCAACAAACGGCTATCACTGCGACCAAGGCAGAACCGGCTTTCATCAGAAAACACAACAGATATCCACTCCGTCTGTCCTCCAATGAGCTCTAGCTTGACACCACTCATGTCGCAAATGGCAGTGGTTTGGAGTCAGTGGAATGCACTGTACAGGCCGTCTGGCTCGGTGCTGTCCTTGAAGTAACTGATTTGTAACAGTTCGTTGTGTCACTGTGGTGCCAACTGCAGCTCGAATTTCAGCTGCAGACGCAGTACGATTAGCCACAGCCATATGCCGAATACGATGGTCTTCCCTCTCAGTAGTACCACGTGGCCGCCTGGAACCTGGTCTTCTTAAGGCAGTACCTTCCCTTGACCACTGCCGCCAATACTCATGCACAGTGGATACATTCCTGCCAAGTCTTTCAGCAATATTGCGGAAAGAAAACCGACCTTCTCGTAGCCCTACAACACGACCTCGTTCAAACTCAGTGAGCTGTTGATAATGGCTTCTTCGTCTTCTCAGAGGCATCCTTGACTAACATTAACCCACTACGTCAAATCTCAACTGTAAATAACGATCACAAACCTTACAGAGCTTATTTAAAGCAAACCTCATTTGCATGTTCATAGTGTCGCTACTAACGCCACACTTACGTGCGTAGCTCGAAATTTGAATCGACGTCATCTTTCAGATGTATAAACACGCCTACCAAATTTCGTTTATCTAGCACAGCTCCTTCCTAGTGTTGGGATTTTTTTTTCCATCAGTGTATTATGTTAATTATATTACTGAAGAGAATGAATTATTTGTAAAATATTAAATTGAATAAAAATAATTAGTATATATAATCACAAGAAAAATATTTTTTTCTCGTGAAGAAAAATTCATATTTCTAAGTACTCAAAAAGAATTCTAAAATTTTTTTGCTTTGTGTATGACAAATTAATTAGAATTTCTGTCAAATAAATGCTTTTAATATTTTTTTTAATTTTTTGTTACCTTTGTATTTAATTTGATAATTATTTCAAAGAAATTTAATGGAAGTATTCCATAAACAATGAAACATATCCAAAAACAGGTGAAACAAATCATAAACTTTGGGGTATAAAGAAGTAATGATATAATTAATAGCCTAAATCAAACTGAGGAAAAAATACCAATCCATCAATATGATATTGAAAGTTATAATATAAAATTGACGGAAGTTCACTATAAAAATGTAAAATATATTTTTTTTTAATTTAAAATATTTAAATTGGTACTAACAATATGCTACACAGTATTTTCAGTACATTTTTGAGTTCATACCTTTTGATACAAAATTGGACAGATTTTAATTTTTCATTTTCTTGGTGCAACATATGCAATACAATGCAAATATGTAAATCTATACATGGAAAATAATAAAATATGCAAAAAGAATTAACATAAATGTCACACAGAATTAATTTAATTACAGAAGAATAGAGTGGGAAAAATCATTTAAAATCTTTTGTTCCTTGGCAAGTAAACATGAAGCTATGAAAAGGATCATTAAATAATAGAATCAATCTCCTACTTACTTTATGTCTAAATGCTTTTCCACATTCTGAACATTCATTGGTCTTCTCTTTGGGAGCAGGGGCGACATAATTTGGGTCATGATACAAATTTTTGTGCCGTCTTAACAGTTGTTTTTGTCTGAAGGCTTGATCACATTCATCACATCGGAAAGGCTTTTGGTCAGTATGGATTAACATATGAGACTCTAGATGACGCTGAGAAATAGAAGCATACGGGCAGAGATCACACTTGAAGCATTTTTCACCTTCATGAGTTTTGGAGTGAAGCTATGGGTATAGAAAAACTGATAAATATTTTTGTATCTAATGTTTTATAAAATTATTTCTTAAATAAATTCTAGACTGAATCTTGTTAAATATTATAAAACTTAGAAATTATTGTATAACAGAGTTCAAAATATTGAAAAAGTAAATACTAGAATCTCCAGCTACCAACAATTCATTAATTTAGTAAGGCCAATTAACCTTGACGAACAAAATCATACCATTTAAGATAAAATGTTCTGACTAATTCAGTTATGCATATAAAATGACAATATTAATTAGTGATATTGTTCAAGCTTTTCTTTTTAATGGGCAAGGATGATCAGAGAGTATTAATGATGCATTTAGGGGTTGTGAATTTTCATATGAAATAATAATAAACAATGTTAGCAAAGTGGTTGTGCCTGATTGAGTTAATGCCACCCCCCCTCAAAGAATGTAAAAAAAAATTAATGAACAGCTCATTTTCAGTTTTCTCTTTAAAATAGAGTGGAAGAGGGATAACTACTCATGATTTACCTAGGTTATCAAATGAAATAAAAATTAGAGTTGTATCTAATTCTTTGGTTGTGCCAATTATTTTAAATAATAAAATATTCTTTAAAAAATGCATATTAAAACAACTTATACCACAGAATGTCTTTTATTGCAATAATTCACAAAACATAAAAGAAAAATATGGATCTTTAATTTTAAAATTAATTTTTATTTGAAATTTGCTATATTTTATTTAATTTTATAATGAATCAATAATATACAATAAATTAACAGGAATATCATATGCAATTCTCCCTCCTTTTTTCTTTCTTTCATTTTTTCCTTCGTCCATTTAATGTATAATTCGTATGTAGTATTTTTATCCATTTGCTTTAATCTTTATTCTATACATATGTATAAACTAATAACATATAAAAAAAGTTAGCAAATTTTGTAAGGTTTTAGGTATAATAAGATGCTTCAGATTAGGATAATTTAAAACTATGTCTAAAAACTCAAAAAAAAAAGAAAAGAAAATGTAATTTGGCAGCAGACAATTTTTTTTTATCAACTCTATTTCTATTTTACCCAGTCATTATTTAGCAAAATAAAAAAATATAAGTAACTACTCTCTAGTTGGATAGATAAAATTTAGTAAAAAATTTATAAAATTGCAACACAAAATCTATTTAATTTTTTAAAAAAAAGCCTCTTATTCTTTTTGTTCAATAATCATTCCTACCATTTGAGTTTCAGCATTTCTTCACTGTAGTGGTATGCAAACAATAAGCCCTAAAAAGAGGTCATGTGGGAAACACAAAGTAATGGTATAGAATGTAAAGAGTTAATATTTGAGTATTGAATACTTCAAAGACACCTATAAGTTATCATACTGTTCCAGAAATAAAAGAAAAAGCAAAACACAATTTTCTTTCCTTACCTTATAAGAGTACCTATCAGGAAAAGTCTTTCCACATCTTTTGCATTTCAAGGGTTTATCACTGGTGTGAAGCTTCTGCATGTGTATTCTTAAGTCCGTTTTCCGTCCACAAGTCGTGGGGCAGAAATCGCAGTGGAAGGACGGCTTATTACCAGAATGGATCAACTTATGTGCTTTTAAACTGTTTGACTGTGTGAACCGTGCCTGGCAAACATCACATTCATACGGTTTTTCACCAGTGTGGATTCGTAAATGACGTTTCAATTTATACATATCAGGACTGGCATATGTACAGTGAGGACATTGATATGGTCGCTCTCCGGTATGACAACGCATATGCCTCTTGA
Source organism: Argiope trifasciata (assembly GCA_026543055.1). Lineage (NCBI taxonomy): Eukaryota > Metazoa > Arthropoda > Arachnida > Araneae > Araneidae > Argiope > Argiope trifasciata. The sequence goes on along the minus strand of JAPMOQ010052972.1, from coordinate 1,815,730 downwards.
GTTTGCTGAGCTCGACGCTGGCGTAATCACACTCTGTGCACCGGTGGGGCTTTTCGTGGGTATGACGATAGCGAACATGCCGCACAAGCTCACCAGACGTGGTGAAGGAAGCATCACAGTCCCGACAACAATGTGGGCGAGTGCCAGTATGGGTGTTGACATGGTTCTGGAGAGAAGCTAATGTCTTGAAACCACGCTCACACACACCACATTTATGAGGTCGCTCCTCTGAATGGGACTTCATATGTCGAGACAGTAGATAGCGCTAAAATACAAATGGTAATTATTATGTTATTATTCCAAACAAACAAAAAAAATACATTCAAAATGAATCACAAAATTAAATTAAATAATGCAATAATATTCATAAAAAATTAAATTTATTAAGACATATGACATAATGTATTTAATACAACATTGCAAATGCCGAAAGTTTGCATTACAAAAATTACTGTACTTCATTATATGCTTCTTTAGAATTAAGGCAGACAAATACAACAAGAAAAAAGAATTTGGAAAACTATATAAGAGAAAAGGAAGTGTGGAATTTATAAATAATTAAAAATAGTCAAACAATTCAATTTTAAAGGAAACAAATATTTTTCTAATGGCTCTAAGAAAAGATAACAGATTAATTAGAAAAATTAAAATATTATCCAGAAAATATGCCAAGTAAAATAAAGTTTATATAACGAAACAATAGCATGCCATAATACAAAAATGAAATACACACTCAAAAGTTTTATAGAATCAAGTAACTTCAAAGTGAATCAAATCTATTAATAATTCAAATATCAAAACAATTCAAAATTAAGCAACAACCTTATTGGATTATTTTAATTAAACTAAAATGACAAAGAAAAATAGTTTCTTTAAACTAAATACAAAACATAATTAGTAATAAACAATTCTTAAACCATGATGGTTTAAAAAACTCAGAAATCACTTAAAAATTCAAATGCATGAAGCTAAAAATATTTAAGCAGATTAAATTACTATTAATTCCCAAAGACTGTCTTAAGCCTGTAAATAAAAAAATCAGAATTATATATGTTAATCTTTAAAAAAAGAAACAAACAACTACATATGATATTTCCTCAATTAAATGTGAATAAGAATTTATGATTTTTTTAGAAAGAAGTGAGGGAGAGAGCGATATGATCAGTGACAACTAACATTACACTGAAATAAATATATTATCTTCCACATTATTAAAAATTCTTAAACGTTTACATGATTTGATTAAAGAAAAAATATTAATAAAATCAGAATTGAACGAAATTTGTGACAAATTGAATACTATATTACAAGGATATGAAAATACTCATTAAGAAAGCTATTTATTTCCATCAAGAAAAAAATTAATATATAAACTTGTCACGCTTACTTTATTTAAATATATGCATAAAATGTCAAAATAAAAGTTACAACAGCACAAACCTTGGGACTAGTGTAATTACAATAATTACACATGTGAGCTTGTGTAACTATCTGGCTTTTCTTCTGAGTAATTCGAATCGTTCTTGTCTTTGTGCCATCTGGTGCAACTTCTTCAGCAACTATTTCTCCGTGTTTTTCTCCTTCATTAAAATCGTATACAGACATATCAAGGTCCATCTCCTTTGTGGGGTCTTTATCATCATCCGACTGAGCCACAATGAACATATAGCTGACTTCTCCCGATGCCCCATTGGTGGGCACTACTGTCACAGCTTGGTAAGCATTACCAACATTGAGAATAACCTAAATTGTACAAAAGATTTAAGGGCAATAGTCATTATAAGTCTTTTAACAAATTAAATACATAGGAAATATTCAATCACTTTATTTTTTATCACAAATTTAATACATATGAAATATTTAACAATGTATTTTTTTTAACAGAAGACTATTTTTTAAAAAGTGTTTTTGTCCTGGATAATTGAATATCTTAATTGTTCAATAACTACCCTGCTATAATAGCTGCTATTAAATTGTGTAAAATTGACTTAGTTTTAAAAATAAAAATCTATTTTCTTGAACATAAACTAGAATAACAAAAATAACGAAATTTAAATACGTATTATACTTCTTTCTTAAATGTATACTTTCTTGAAAATCAGCTACAAAAGAATCCTCTAACATGTAACAAATTATTTTGTGTGTAAATGTGCTTATGTGTCATTAAGTTCTGGTATGAGATTAATAAACAAATAACATATACATTAATCATATACCCTACACTAAGAGTATTAAATTAAGATTTAGTTACATAAAAGTGGGTTTTTATTCAATGCAATCTACATAATTAACAATAAATAAACCACTGTTTTGATCTTCCAAACCAGAAAAGCCAACTTCTAAAGTCATTAAACTATACTCTAAATACATTAAACTGTATTTTCTTCAATTTAATCACATGTCAAAACATTGAGAATACTTTATTCATGGATCTTTAAAAAATACAAATTAACTGGTTTTAATAGAATACGGAAAACCACAAAGGCTAATTTTGCTACTCAGAGAATTAATGATTTTTATAGCATATACAAAACAACAACATACTGATTTTCCAACTAATGAAAATGAATAATTTACTCATTAACAATCAATAATATTCATCAATCAAGAGAATGTTTTTATGTTGCTTAAATAATGACTTCCATCTAGAAATCTAATTATACTCATCACAATAAAAAGGTTTTTGGTTACTGAGAAAAATATTGCAAATATAGAAATGAATTGTACTGCAACTACTATTTTAAGAATAATTATCATTCTAATCATTACTTTATGAATAAATACAACTATAATAATTATTTAATACATAAATAAACTTATCATTCATCATTCTAACAGGAAAGTAAGATTACCTGATTATTTCCATCAGCCAGTCCACTGGATGCAGCTTGTTCTACAATAGTTGATATCATCTGCAGCTGATTCTCGTCACTGAGTTGTACTTCTTGTCCGTCATTAGTGAGCAAGGTTGGCACACGAGAGGAAGAGACTGGAACATTCTGTTCTGTCTCTGTCCCATCTGCATTTCTTAAAATCATGCGAATAGTCTGTACTTGAGATAAGCCCGATTTTGAATCAACCTGGCCTCCATCGTCAGAGGTCACTAAGGTAGCCAACTGGCCCTAGTAAATAAAAAAAGTATTGAATTTGTTTTATTTTAATATAATTTTATTTAAAAAGTCAATTTTTATGATTATATATTTTTTTAATTATTAAGCATAAATATTTTCTGGTGTTTTTATCAATTACTGGCATTTGTTTTTAATTTTATACAGTAAATTAATACGAAAAAGACTTTTACATGAAAAAGTCCAGGGGGAAAAAATACTGTTTCAAATAAAAAGAACAATACAAATTTTGGCATGGAAAATTAATTTATTAGTTTTCACATAGTAAAATAAAAAGTGAGAAAGAAAGGTATTGAAATACCCTTATTGGAAAACAAAATGTAAACAAATATTTTTTAATAATGGCAGAAATTACATTAAAAAAAAACTGTAGTGCATCTTTTTATAGTTTACTACATTCATATTAAAGTACTAAAATGAGATTTTCATCTAGAAAAAAAAATCAGATCTTATAGTCTGCATGAATTATACTGGCTGTTTCTGAACACATGGGGCAAACTTTAATGGTAGATAAAATACGTACAAAGAACCCTATTTCATAATAATATGATGTAGCAAATGTAAAGTGCAAGCAGAACAAATAAATATATATGAATATAAACAATACAGAAAAAAGGTAACATCTAAGAAACTTCAATTGAATCTGATGAAGACATAATGGCAAAACGTTCAGTTGCAGCTGTAATTGTTGATGAAATACCCGGCATCTTCAAAAAAAAGTATGCTAAATACTGGTAACCAGAATCGATGTAGTTAGAGGTACATTTTTGCACTTGCTGTAATATTATGGAAACTAAGTCTGCTCTCTTTTAATTTTCTCTCTTTTTTTTTTTTGTACTACTTTATGTTTTTAACCCCATATTGCTAAACAAAAAAAAAATGCTTCTTTATACATATTTTACCAAATCAAGATTGGGGACATCTGTTCAATTAAGTTAAAACTCACTGTATATTTTCATTTAAATAGTACTAATATTCAATAAAATATTAACAAACAGCATAACTGATTTTAAATTTTCTTTACTTGATTTTGAACAGCTTGTGTCTCTTCTATCTGTCCATCATGAGTTGATGTTGTTTGCATTGCTACAAAAGCCTGTTGGTCCCCAACTTGTGCAGTATTAGTGATAGCCTAGTAATATATCAATAAAAGATACAGAGTCTTATCACTTAGTGCATAAATAAATATGCAAAAATATAACAAGATCCAAACTTTTAAAATTACAAAATCAATATAAAGAAGGTCTTCATTCATTTAGCATACCTGTGGTGCTAGAGACGCAGGAATGGCTACTATCTCTTGCCGAGTGCCACTAGTACCAGCAGCTGAATTAGCTTCACTTACAGCTAATACAATTTGCTGTAGGCCAGCATGATCACCTGTGCTTACAGTACGGTACGCAGTTCTCTGTCCAGCTACTGGCAAAACAGTGGTACCATCTGCCTGAGTAGCAAACGCAAGCGTGCCTGCTTGATTAGGATCTCCGGTAGTGGTAGCATAATATGTTCCATCAGAAGAAGTATAATAGGTAGTTCCAAAAGGAGCCTGTAAAAAAATTTTCCATTAAAAATACAATTTTTCATTTAAATCTAAATTTTTTTAAATGGCTGGCATATCAGATAATTTTATTAAATATTGGATCATTTTTTTTCACCATCTTTTTAACATTTGATAGATCAGTTTTTTAAATAATAATTTTTACAATAATTTTATTACTTTGAGCTTTGGAATTATTAATATCATTTAATAGTTGAAGGGTTTGCAACAAAAAGGAGGTAACTCCAATTATTTAAATTTGCAGAAAGCTTTTTTTACGGCTTTCTGCAAATTTCAATAATTGGAGCTACCTCCTTTCAGCTGAAAATTCTAAATTCCAACGAGACAGACAGCTCCATCCCTTGAGAAACCAAGAACAAAGATTGGATTTACATCTTTTTGGCACGATAAGCTTTTTTTAACCCTATGTAACTCTAATATAATGCATGTAACTCTGAATTCCCCTTAATTTGTATTACATACTTTTTGCAGCAAACACTTCAATTTATAAAAGTTTATGATTCTGTATCAAAAATCTCATAAATAAAAGAAAAAAATCAAAATAACCCTGAAAAATAATGAAGGTTTATATGAGTTCATCCTATTATGTCTCTCAACATATTACGTCTTAACAGTCTTTAATGGCCAGCTGGTTCATTAAGATTGTTGGTTGTAATTTCAATTAAATCTCTCATGCACAACTTGATGTTCATGATTTTCACAATAATGCATTTTTAAGTATTAAATTGTGTTAGACATCAAAATAGCCTTTAATTATTATGCTCATTGTATATAATACTGTTCTGTACATTGTATATAACATTCTGCTCATTGTATGTACTTAATAAAGTCAGATGGCATCATAGCACCATTAAAATTTTAAGTATCAGGCTAAATTACCTTTAAATTGCAAATTCTCTTTTGTAGTACTGTCATACCACTACCTTATATATATATATATATATATATATATATATATATATATATATATATAATGATTATGTAGATGTAAAGTCAGGCTAAATATGTAATTTTTTCATGGCAAGAGGCACTTCAGATTGTTTATATACTTGGCTCAGTTGGAAATAACTATTTTTTTGGTTGATAATAATAAGAAAAAAACATGTTTAAGTCAGCAGTTTCAGTTATAATTCAAAATCAGTGAAAATGAAATATTATAAGAAAAGAAAGTGTTAAAGAATTATTCATAAAAGTCTTATCACACAACAAATACCATCAACACTTTCGTAGGCAAACGACCATGAAAGTGACGTCACTTGAGCATTTGCTGTCTGGTAAACCTAAAATAGCAGGTGTACTTTATGGTGTATTTATTGCACTTCATTCACTGCTTCCACCAAGTGAATATCTGCAGTTTACTCATTTCATATATCATGGGATTCTATATAAAATGTTACTTGAATAGTTTGCTGCAAAATGGATTTTGCACGGACAGAGTTATTATGAGGCTTTAACTTTAAAGTTAAATTCATAAGTAAACTTTATCAACTTTAACTTTTTAAAACTCTAAAATAATAACTATTTTTTATTGTTGTTTCTACTTGATATGCTCATTTTCAGTAAATTTTGTTTTTATTATTAAATCTGGGATAAATTGTTTTTTAGTGATCCAATTAGCTTTCAACATATGCAAAATCCATGATAGTTTGAATTTAAAAAATTACTATTATTGCTATTTTGAAATGTGCAAATAAATTATGAAGCTAGTGCAATGAAATTCCATTGCATAATACATTCCTACTTCTACTGACACATATATTTTCAACTAAAAAGTCATTGAATTAATTGGAATTTAATTAACTTTTGCTTCAACTTTAATCTTTAGAGTACAAAGAATACAAAAAGAACTGTAAAATGAGACAAGTTTTATGTTTATCGAATTTGAAATGCTTTTCCATAAATTTTTCCTTTGACTGTTTTTTTTTTTTTTCATTCCTAATAGTATCGATCTTATTGTACATTCAACTTGTTGTAATGGTTATCAAAATTTTTCATAATAAATTCTGTAAAATAACAGGGTTTTTTTTTTGTTTGTTATTCTGAATAACTTTGTTGTTAATTTTTGCAGTTATAATGACATGATAACAAGCAAAAACATTTTATACTGCATCTGTGTTAGTATTTTATAAATTTCAATAAATTAATGCTATCCTATGAATATTAAATTCACAACAAAAATGTAATGAAAAAAGTTGATTTTGTATGGAGATGTGCAAATAAATTTAACAGGGTGGATAGAGTAATGAAAAGTGCTTAAATTTGAAAATCATTTTTAAGTACCTTATACAAGCGCTTTATTTTTTTTTATGTGCAAAGTAAACAAAAATAAATAATTTTTTTTTGCCCTTTTCTTTTTCTTTTTTTAACACACATGAGGTTTTTTCACAACTAGGTAGATAAGAAATAAACTACTTTCTGCCATACAGAAGGAGGAATTTGATAATACCCTCCTTCTCTGTGCTTTTTTAAAAGTAGTTGTCATGAATCTTTCCATTCTTGGCACACTATGTCACTATAGAAGTTTCACATGATTGGCTGAATTAGGTTTGCTAATGATATTTAAAACATTATTATCAGCATTTTCAAGCCAGTTAAAAAAAGCTCACGATGACAAAAAACTTGCTTGACTAGTTGCCAGCGGATGAAAACGTAAAACTGCTCATGAAAGAGTAAATGGTATTTTGCCATGTGATAAGGCCCTATGTAGATCCATTTAGAATTCTAAATGCATATTTAGCAAAAGCCAGACAATCAAAACATTATGGGAACCACTATATTAAAAATCCATCAATACTTTAGCATCAATAAAAATCCATCAATTTTCCTTTAGCAACCAAATATTAATGAGAATTTGTCTTGGAGTTATACAGCAAGATAAATAAATAACCAATTCAAAAATTCATAATTGAAAAATAAAATCTGAAAACAAATCTAAATTTATCCTAACCTCAGCTTGCTCAAACTGGAAACCTTCTCCAGCTGCTGTACCAGGTGCAGCAACGAAGAAGGCTGTTTCTGTACTGCCTTCTGCTGCAGCTCCTTCTGCTGTAGATTCCAAAGCAGTTCCAGCCGTAGATGATCCTGCAGTTCCCCCATCTTGAATTTCTTTATTGAAAGATGCCAAATAATTTTGAATGTCAGTAATGGTTTCACCACCTTCTGGTTCACTAGCGTTTTCATCCATTCCTACAAAAAAAAAAAAAAAAAAAAAAAAAAAAGGTTTACATATCAAACACTATTTTTAAAATTTTTAAAAACTTATTACTTTTTATAGGTAAGAATTTTCAAAATTTATATGCAATTTTAAAAATTACAACCAACAATAAAGAGAAACAGCAAGTGAAAAATGAAGCTAAATCTTCACCAAAACACAGATAATTCACATTAAAATAATGTTTAAATCTATTTGGATCATGTTTTTATTTGAGTTCACATTTTAAAAATAATCAAAATTCACTGCTAACAAACTGCATAAAATTATATGAATAAATGTGTCCCCAGTAAGATTCCATCATATGCTTTCTAATGGATTAAATAAAGAATTCCATTACTGACTCTAATTTATTGGATTAAAAATTAGAGGTTCAATTAGAGGGTTTGCTATGAAAAAGCTGTATATTCCCCACTTCCCATTATCTCCAATGTCCATAGCCAGGGAGTGAATAGTGCAAGTATGCAAGACCTGATAAGCAAATCAATTTTCAAAAGAAAAATTTGTTATTTTTATAATATAAAATATATATAATTTTGAATATTATCATACAATTTGTAGACCCTTCATATACATTAAGGTAAAGTTAGATATTTTTTAAGTCTCTCTTCTAAATATCTGAAATGAATTTAATGAATTTCTCTTTTCTAAATGACTAGTCATAATTAAAACTGACATATTTTTTTAAAAAAAATATATACAGAATGTATCATGAATATTAAACAAAATTGGGCTATTAATATACCATTCAATTTTATCTCGCAGAATCACATTTATTCCAAAATAAATTATTTGAATTATATCTAATCAAATCTATCAATCTATCATTTAATCAAATTGATCTCAATAACCATAATATTGCATATTTGTTGGTTATTAAAAAATTATATTACGATGATAATTAACAAATATGCAGCATTGCAATGGTATAAAATGAAGCAAAAAGCATATGTTCCATTACTTTGCCAATCAAGGTGTCTTTGATAAATTTATGAAACAATTACTTTTTTATTAATGATTTCTTCATTGATTGAAATGTTAATTTTGTAAAAACAATTTAACAATAGTGCGTATTCCTATTTAATGAATAGAATAATGCAATAAATTATTTATTTGTTATGTTTGATAGTTTACAAATAATTTTTGCATCAAGCCTTTACTACATTACCTTTTGTTTGGACCATTCTTGCTCAATATTTAATTTAATTCCAGATTTAGAGATCAAAAAATTGAAATAAATTTCATTACATAAATTTAGAATTTAGGTCTCCAAGCACACTTAGAAACAATTAATGTTTACTTATGACACATAAAAATTTCCTTATAGAAATCATGTAAATGAAATGCATATTAGATACGAAATAAAAAATATATAAAAATTAGAAAAGAATGAACAATTAGATATTTTATTTAAATAAGATTAATCATTCAACACATTAAAAATTCAAATCATATTTATCATTGAGAATAATTTTCAAAAATGCAAACAATTTTAAAACGTATTTTTTAATGACATTATATAGGAAACATAATGTCTGATTACAAGATTATAAAAATAAATTAAATAAATTGATTAATTCAAGAATAAAACTAATATATTTATACAATACATACTTAAATATTAAAAATATTGCAGAATTATATATAGAAAGAAAACAGCCGACTTTAAGAATGATAAAATCCAAATTTCCAAGGTAACATGTCATGTTTGTTAAATAAGTTTAAACATATGAACTGACTAGTTTGTTTTAATATGAAAGGAATAAAAACAATCTGAAAAAAAAGCTGCCTTGCATCAAAGAATAAATGTTTTTAAAAATTCTTCAATATACATTAAAGTAGAAAAAAAATAGAAAAATACATAAAATATTTTAATTATTTCACTATTTATACATTTTATTTTACTGTTTTTATCTTTAAACATTCTGTGACTGAAATTGTGGATTAGATTAGCTAATATAATGGTTTTAGATATGATATATATGATAAACAAGATTTTAAAACTGCTTCAGGGAACATTAATACAAATATATTTGTAATATCCATTGAACAAAAACAGACAAATAAACAATATATATATAAAATGTAAACACTAATGTACTAAAACAGTAAATTGTCTTACCATTAGATAGGAAACAACTAATGACAGGCTTCAAAGCTGATTAACATTAATGTTGATAAAAGAGAACAGAATGAAAGAAGAGGAAAGTTAGATAATTAAATTTTAAGAAAAATTCATGGCAACTTTACAGTACAGTTGCAATAAAATTATTTAAAAAAAAAAACTGAAATATGCAAATTCTACTGAAATATTTAGATTAATTTTATTATTAGATTTAGATATTTTTATTAATATTTATAAAACATATATTAATCACATTTTGTTCTATATCAAAATACAAGAAGTGACTAAATTTTTAATATTTATTTTCAATTATATAAGTGGAATATTCATAATTGTAAAGAATGTTGTATTCCATTTAGATTAATCAATCTTGATAATGTTTTACCGATAAAAAATATCTATATAAAATTTTTGCAATTTTCAAAATTTATTCCTAAATATTTTCCTGATGGAATTAAGCTGTGAAGAGTCTAGTTAACACAAGTAAAAGAAATTCTAAAGTACATGATTAATGATCTTGAATTTGAGATTAATATTTTGGAAATTTTCATTATTCATATAAAACAATTTATTAAAAATATGTATTTCTCTCTGTTAAAGAATCAATTTGTAAATAAAAATCTAACACACCTAATGTAGCAATTGTCCTTTAAAATTCATTAATTTAAACTTAGCATATGAAGCAGTCAGTCTTCTTCAATGATTGGTGATTTAATTGTACAGTATAATAAACATTCTATCGGATCTTAACCTCAGATTATGTAAAATTATGTCCGTTATAATAATATTCTTAACGTGCATATTTTAATATGACGGATACCGCTGTGTATTTAAATTAAAAATTAAAACAGAGAATTTCCCATTATATGTTCATTTGCACACATTATAATTTCAAAATTCAACTTATTACCATGTGATATTACACTAAATTGTTTGAATATGTATATATTTTATTAATAGTGATTAACGATTCAATTTTGAAAAAATAAAGTTCAAGTATACCGTAAACAGTATTTTAAGTTGGATGTTGTTTATTCACCCTAATGATTATAAATATCTATAATCTTGATATTTCTATTATTTTATGGTCGAGTTATTTCTGAATATTTAAATAATAACAATTAATAACATGATAATAATTTTCAAATCTGAAAAAATAATCGATAATGATTTAGCAACATATACAGATAGGTCGCCATGTTTTCTGAACTAAGGGTAAATCCGCGTTTGTTTTACTAATGGTGTCATTCGCCTACAATTAATGGAAAAATAAATTTCATTCATCTTTACACTTATTTATGTATGATTTAGGATGATATTACATCCTCACAGCGCCATGCGTTTTTTCTCGCAATTAGCGCCATCTATTTTTCAGCCCAAAGGCTGGGTATTTTAGATAAACGATCATTTCCCTACTATCAAGAGAGTGCGCCATATTGACAATTTTACTGGTACTCGAACCGTTAAATGCATGATTAAAATTAAAGTAAATGCTAAATATATATATTCAAAAACGTTAAACAGAAAGAAACTTATATTTCAGACGCAAAACCGGCCAAAATGAAACGTTTTACGAAAAGGGAAGTTGAATTGTGAAATGAAAGGTAGCATTACAATGCGTGAAATTTTCTGACGCTAACTTGATCATTCAAACCTCAACGCATTTTAATTAGCTTTTCAACATAATGCAAAGATCTTAAGCTTTCAAAAGCTAAATTTATAATGATAAAATAACACATAATTGGTTATGAAATTAATATTATAAGGTATCTTACCTAAAATTTTGACAAAACTTAACACTGGATGGCGTTAGCGAATTCTGCCTCCATGAGAAATTTGTTATCGATCGGCCTTACGCAATCGATGACCTTGTAATCGTATTTTTCATCGAATTGTTAAAATAAATTTAAATTTTAATAATATTTAAAATTATTTAATTTTACAGAAACACTACAATAATACTAATACTAGAACGTCGAAAACTATTTTTACGTAATTTCATATCGCTATTTGCAAATATAATTTTATGAGGGAAGATTGCAATTTTCTTTAAAAATAATATGTTATAATATTTCATGTTTATAATGTCGTCCAGTGCGAAAATCAAGAGTACTTAAATAAATATTCTAATTTTTTTTGTTTTGTTTCACAAACATGTTGACGCATCGGAACAATGGTTGCTGCATGAAATATCCATAAAACTAATAATAATAAATAAATAAAACAAATATGTTTACATACATTACTGTATAGTAAATTTGTATTTATTCATTTACCAATAATAATTCTTGAGATTAAAAACAATAATCTTTTTTTTTTCTTTGACTGAGATCAAACATTTTTGTGATTTCATGATATCGTCTTGGAAACCTTCCTCAACACTTTCAGCTTAATATACGAATATTATGTTAAACGATAGTTGCGATCTTGCTCTTTTCCAATCTGCGCATGATTTGCTTCACCATGTGCCAGTTTGTGAACTTCTGTTGATATGTTGTGAGATTGCAGCGATCCAATATTTTAAGTAATTCTGAGAATAAACATTTAGTCCAGATGTCTGAACACTAGGATATTTTAATTTCAATCTAAAACATTACTAAAATTTATCATATTACATAGCGTTAACATTCATAATTACATTCATTCTTTTGTTTCCCCCTTCTAAATTATAATCTAAAAATTGACATAATAACCACTGACATCGGCAAGAGAATTAAGTATTAATTAAAATTAATCTCAGTTAGGATCCAGAGGAATTTTCAAGCTTTGGGTTTCTACCGATTCCATCAATCTAAGATACAAAGATTTTTTTTAAAAAATGATTGCCACCATTCTTGCCTTCCGAACATTGCTGCATTTGATCATTTGTTCTAGAACATGCAGATCCAGGACTTATGATTGGAATTAAAGTCTTAACTTCAATATTATAGAGAAGGGAGAGGACAAAAGTGAGCAATTGCTCGAGCTCCATGGCAACAAAAAATTTTATTGTTTATGTCATTTTTTAAATTCAATTTTCGAAAATTGAGAATAATTTTTGAATTGGATTTTGTTGAAATGAATCGTTATTTTAGGCAGAATAACTTCGTTAAGGCCACACTTTTTGTCAATCTTCTATTAAATCTAACATTTTTTAAATTATTTTTTACACAAATCGTTATTTTTTTTAATCCTTATTAGAGATATAACACAAGTAAATAGTAAAGAAGATATAACACATTTAAAAAAATAAATACGTTCAGTAACTATATTGATGAAAAATACTGCAAACAAATTGAACTTATCACAGCATTAAATAAATTATAAAAAAAAAATTTTAATTTAGTGATGAAAAAATCAAGCATGCATTTTGAAAACCTGTTATTTAATCAATTGAAATTAAAAATTTCATGCATCACTGCAAGTAACAGATCATATACAAGATTTCATTTATATAGGAAGCTGTACTTTTTTATCATCTGGTTTACATGTATGTGAATATATAAACGCGACCAACAAGTAGTTGACCATTTGACAGATTTTGTTCAAAATTTGATAATTCTCTGACTCACTAAAGCTTGAATAGAAGCAAAAATCGAACCGGGCTTTTATTTTCGTGTAAAATCGACGTACCTGATGTTTCCATCTTAAAGCGTTTTCAAATTATGACATCCAACAGATAAACATAATTCCAAAAATGTGTTTTTCGAAGTCAGAGAAGCTCGAAACGTGGAGATTCCTCAAAATGTAGATTTCGAAATTTCAATGATTGCAATACTTTCTTTTTGGATACTTTATATCCCGAAAAATAAAAATTTCTAACCAAGTGCAGTTTTTTAAAAGTTAATTGAGCATGTTCAATTTTTGTTATATTAATGTCCTATTTATAACTGAAAAAGAAAGTTGTTAATAAGAAAGCCATTTTGAAATGGACTTTATTGCATTTCTTGCTTGATAACAGCGAACACGGGAATCGACAGTCATCTCTTCTCACTTCCATTCGACACTAGCGGGGGAATTTTTCACTTTTCCCTAGATTTAACAAGATTGTTTAGATCAGAGATGGCGAACCAATGGCACGCCACACGGTATTTTAAGCACGATACATATCAAAACAGCTTGCATTTTACTTCATTTGGTAGACTGAACTTTTTCCAATTTGGTTGGCTGGAAATTGAATAATTCAAACGGGAACTGATTGATTTTCAGTCTAGTCCAATAAGGATTCAAAAATTTATTCAGATAAGAAAAAGTTGGAATTGATTGTTGCAGAAAGATTAACAAGCAGTATAAGTAAAAATCCCAGTGACGAAATTTTGGAAACACGGAATTCAATTCCTGAGATATTTAATTTCTTGAAGAAGCTGGCTTATGCTATTTTTACGGTATTTTCATCTACCTATGCCTGCGAGTGATTATTTTTAGAGATAAATAATAGTAAAAACTTGCTGAGAAACCATTTGGTGGATGATTCCAATTCAGCATGTATTCTGCTAAAAGTAACATCTTAGAATCCTAATATAAATTATTTGTCATCTAATCTGTAACAACAGAAATCACACTAATGTTACTTTAATTTGAAATACACATATATCTAAAATACCTACTACTATACAGAGCAAAATGTATTTTTTCGTAGTAAGTAAAGAGTTTGGAGCTGTTAGTATTTAGTTTTATTATCTTTTCAATAATCATAAGTCAAAATTTTTTGATGGCACGTCTATGCCTCACTAAATATTTTTTTTAAGAAAAAATTGCACGTTGCTCCATAAAAATTTGTCATCCTTGGTCTAGATCCTCCGATAAAGAAATCGAAATTTTTCTGAGATGAAGCTGTGATGGCTACTTCATACTAGCAGAAAATATTTATAACTCCTTCAATTACTTGCTGCAGAGCACACATATTCATTTATAAGAAAACCGGCCTCTTTCTATGTAGAAGCAAAACAAACAAACAAAAAAAGAACAAACATCTTCACGTTAATTGGTTACCTGTTTTGATTCTACGCCTATCATCTAATAATTAAAATCCTAAAATAGAAAATTATCCTATGGTAAGTAAGGTAGGAAAAACAACGGGCAATTTTAAAAAAATCAGAACTTGATTCTCAATTTTAAAAATTTCCTTCTTTCATAATGATATCTTCTGTTTCAGAAACTTTCACAATTAAAATAAGAATCTAGAGAATATTGGAAGTAATCGTACATTATTCACATTGAAAGTTCAAATTCAGTTTATAGGAAGATTAAAATGCTTTAATTCAACGCTTCTATGATACACATTGTACATTGCAGAAATGCGATAAATTTCGAGTATTTTGTCAGTTCTCCTATTAGAAACCGAGACATGTCTGTTTAGCCTAGAAGATAGAAGACCCATTTCCCTGGAATCATAAAGAGTCTTAGTGAATTGCTGTCTGAGTTTCGATGTTACGAGCCTTCGAGAGGATAGCAACTGCGGAATCAAGCTAGAGCTGAACTAAGCTGTGTGACTTGCTGTCTATTGTGGAAACAGCATCGAGTCCTGTGAAGCCAATCTTGTGGTGGCGATAAAGGTAAAGTGGCGAGACAGTAGAAAGTGTTTCAGCCATTCGGAGAGACCGTAGAGTGAAGTTCCGAGGATCCCCTCTCCTGTTGACTTCTGTCTATATGGTGAGGTCGATTACTACTTGTGGGCTGCTGCTGTTGTTGTACATTGCTATGTACTCATCTTGGCTGTAAATAATTGTCATCTTTGTGTTGTCCTCTCTTAGTGTAAATAAACGTCGCCATTGTTTTTTACTGGGGTACGCTGATTATGTTTTTCACACCATACACCCCCACAACATAAAAATCTGATGCTAAAAATCCGTAATAATATTATCCGTGTTAATGGATTTTTTTGTAAATTTTTTCAACTAAAAGAAATGTTGTTAGTTTCAAAAGGAATTTTACGCAATATTTCATTAAATTTTTTATCGCCTTTCCATTACAGACACTTTATCTTTCTCCAAACAGAGTCTTTGTTAAATCATAATACAATTTCTTGAAATAATTATTTAAAAAACTACAACAGTTATTATTGAAACAATGGTGATGATGTTTATATAGGCAACTGCATGAAACAATGTCAAAAATACAACAGAAGAAAACTGGTGTTTTCTGTTGTCATTTATCATTTTGCAACACTAGTACTTTGTTGAAAATTTTGCAAATAAGTAAAAACTTTGTTATGGCTGCGCTGCTTGTTATAACTATTGCTGCTGCATTTTTTCCCTCCATTTTGCAGCTTATAATTAATTATGTGATGTAAGTATATATACTGTACTTTACTTTAAATCGAAAATAAATTAACTTCGTTGGACATGACACTGCAACAGCCATTATCGCTTAATATACCGATTTCAATAATGAAATCAATATTGATTTTCAAAATGTGCTAGTTCTTGGTTTACTAGACAAGTTGTCTCCTCGCCAAGTGTAGGTCATACCGAAAGTTAAATCTTTGAAGATTTTCAAGATGTCCCAAGAGTTGGGCCTATCGATCAAGCTGGCTGCTGCCAAAGAAGAGATAACTTCGGAGGTAAATTTATTCATGTTACTTAAAATGTGATCTGCTTTAGATCTTAAAGTACATTACGAACTATGAAATAGCCACGTTTCTTAATTTTGACCTTGATTTGTTTTTACTATCTTGTCTGTGTAGTATAAAGAAAATATTATCTTATATCTGTGTGTGTGTGTGTGTGTGTGTGTGTGTGAACTCTAGATTTTGAAGAATCTTCTTCTTTTAGACCACCCTGACTACGGAAGACACATTTTTAAGAAATGTCCATCTAAAACAAATTGTGAGTTAAACGGTAGAAATTTGGTATACAGTGTTTGCATCAAATTTACAGACTTTTTTTTTTTTTTTTTTTGCAGAATTTAATCGATGGCAGTCCGATTGTAAAAACTGTTTGAATATAAGATAACACGATAATTACAAAACGTAGAGAACTAGACAGATAAAATTCGGCACATAGATTCAACTTCTATCAAATTTTGAGCCAAATCCAACATGAGGATGACTGTCTGCCGATCTGAACTTTCAGATGTAGATGTGATAACTCAAAGGCGCAATGATTTAAATATATCAAAGTTGGTATGACAATTTGTGATTACATTTGTAGTTTTTAGACAAATCTTTATTTCAATCGGCTGGGAAAAATATTTTTAAAACACATATTTAGTTTTTTTTATGCTATTAACCTCATGCCAGGGATTAATTTCCAACCAAATTCAACAGTATTTTAGCAAGCCTAGAATCAGTAAAAATACTAAATTCAGGCCAAAAATTAATATTCCGTAACTATTGTATGCCAATGCCATGCAAGGCATTTTCATGGTTGACACATTTATGAGACAATATGTGAGAAACTTTTGGTGAAAACATTTTTTCGTTATAACATCACCCAGAGTTCAGTTGTATGTATTTACAAAATTTTAAAACCACAAGCATCAATATTATCCAAATATATTCAAACACAAAGTAACAGCAATTTATCTTAAACCATATCGGCTGACTGTCATTGTTTTTAATTCTTCGGTTCGTTTATATCATTGAGATGAATGAATGTTCTCTGTTTAACATTTAGGTTTCAAAAAGTGATGTATCAAAAATCTTTTATTTTTACCAGATACTGACACGAATATTCCAATTTTGGCCGTTTAAACTCCCTGGTAAATCGTTTCATTGGGGCCGCGGTAGCCTGGCCGGTAGAGCGTCAGTCTCATCACCGAAAGGTGGCGAGTTCTGTCCGATGATTGGCAAGGGATAGGCGACCCTACACCATTTCTGTACCCATCAGAATGACAAGAACCAATATAATTTAACATTTACTAAGAGAAATGCTAATTTTTCTTCGATATTTAGATATGCTTCTTTTAATTTCTTATATATACAACTGAATATTGTATGCAATTGTGTGTGATATTATACGCAATTGAGCGTGAATAGGGTACATCTAGAAAATTCTAATTTTTTCCATGCAACGAACTGCAACAATTAGTATTAGGTTTAATACATTTGCTCTCAAACAGTTGGTGAAAGATTATTAAGTTCTAAAATCTCTCCAAAATTATTTTGTTTGAATAATCTGAGAACTAAAGCAAATTGATACGTAAAAAAATTCATCTTTTAGAGAGAATAATAAATAAATTAAAATTAAAGCTAAGAAAAGTAATCTACATATAGCAAGAAACGTTATTACACATTATGCCAAATTCTCTAAAAATTAATTATGACTATGTTAAATTTTTGTTGCAATATTATTTAAAGTTTTATATAAAAGAATGCATTTTAAGAGTTAATTAATAGATCTTTTAAATTGATCCACTAAAGCTGCTTTATTATTATTATTATTTATTTTTATGTAGCTTACATTCAAATTAAAATGAGCCTTAAGAATGATATTCTGAGGGGTTAAATGCGCCATATTGTTTCATGCGACAAAATCATATTTAAATCTCAAATGTTTTCGACTCTGTTTCAAATATTTGTATTTTTCTTAGCAAATCTAAATCTGATGCAATGCGAAAGTATTCACGGAGCAGGTTGCATTTATAAAGTATCGTATTTCCAATAAATACAACTATCTTTCTTTAAAATATGAGCATATGCACTTCTTTCATTATTACCTCATATAAAGTCTAAGCTTATAAAAAGCCAAATGAAATTATTCTGTCACTGTTATTACTGATCGTTTCAAATGAAGTTCTTGAAATAGTGTAATTTTATTTTACCTACAAATCATACCTATATTTCTCATATTCATCTCATTCGTCTGGGTAAAAGAAATTGGCAGAAAAATGAAACTTTTAGCAACCTTCGCATTTTGATTAAAATTTTTAATCTCATTTCCAAAATGGAATGTTGTCAGCTTGGTTATACTTCTGATTGGAGGTGGGGTGCTTCTTTTGTTCCCATTGGGGCCAAGCATTAACCCCATACCCATTCGGTATAGTGGTTAGTTATGGCTACCTTGGTGGAAATAGAAATGATGAGAGTCGATTAACTTCACCTGTACGGCTATGGTTCGCCTCGCCCGCATTATCATGTGGGCCCTACCTCGATTCTGGTTATTGACTTTTAGAATACTTATATAACTCCTTAACGATAAGCATTATAGTTTATACATACTGATGCATATATTTTAAAGTAAAATTTACTTCCAACATCATTTATTTGGACTTCTTATCTTCGTTTATTCTTCAAAGAAAAAGAAAGGGAATTAGGGATTTTTCTGTGGATTATCCTTGGAATGAGACAGCGATGTTTTACATTCGATGGCGGCTAAGAAATTAATGCACATTGAATAAATTTCAAGCCCTCTCCCCCCTTCAAGTACTTACAGGTAGCCTTTAACGTTTGTGTGGAAAACCGTCACTTGGTGTCTAATGTTATTTGCTCATTCTATGAGGTACAGCATTATATTTAATTGAGAAATTAAATAGAATTGAAAACTTGGCGATCGTTATTGCGCCTTTGTAAAAAATGACTCATCTAATTTTGGTTTAATGGTTTGTGAAAGGGAAAAATCCTGTCTAGATTACATTTTCAGAAATATTCGAAGACAAATTTTAAAAGTTTTCCCATACCGAAAATTGTTTGTCCATTGTTCTATCGGATATGATCAAATATGGGGATGAAATGCAAAAGCGGAAGAACGGAAGGAATTCAAGCAAAAAAAAAAAATTAATTTTATGTAATCTATTCTTCTGAATGCTTGAAAAGGTTTCTGGTAATTTAATAATGTAAAAAATAAAAAATAAAAAATTATAAATGGTTATATACACAACAATTCTGTCATGATACAACTCATATTTATGAATAAAAATGTATCTTAAGAATTTCTTTTAAAATAAATTTTGATCTGCAGCATTACTTGATAGAGATCATTTATTTATACGATACTTGATATCACGAATATCAAGTCTCTCATCAAATCTTTTAAAGGAATAAATGCCATTAATTAATCAAAATGTTTATCGCCTATGCTCATTTGAAAATTGATAAAAACCAGATTCAATGCATTAAATTATCTTTCTGAAGCTTCTCATGCAGATCCGAATTAATAAATAAAAAAGTAGGCAGTTGCCTAGGAGACCGTAGTAGAAAAAATGAGTCGGATTTTTCAGATCATCATTACTTTGGAATATTTTCAAGGAAATTTAACTTATAAAAGTCATGCATTCGAATGTAGTCATATAAAATCTAATTATATTGTTTATATTTATTTTATTATCAATATTGTTTAAGTTTTATGAACGTTATTCTAATATCACTAATATTAACTTATAAAAGTCACGCATTCGAATTTAGTCATATAAAATATTGTTTAAGTTTTGAGAACATTATTCTAATATCACTCCTAATTATCGAATGCAAGTTTTATATTATGTTATTTTATAATTTTAGCAAGTTATGCTTCTTTATATTTAAAGGTTGTGCAATCAGAAGATTAAATTACATTTAAATTGTATTAACAAAATATTGTCATTTTTAAGCTTTTAAAGGTAAAATACTGAAACCAGCTTCCTTGAAAATAACCTGAAGTTTTTATTAAAAAGTACCGAATTATTTAAGCATATCAATTACTTAAAATTGTATTTATAGTGATTTAAAAATTAAATTAAAAAATATCTCCAGTTTTAGAAAAGGAAAGGAGACCCTGTGACTTGAATTGTGACCCACGGGAAATCTTACACTTGAATTGTCTAAATACCTCTTAATTCGATCATAATTATAACCCCGAGTTTCCGAAACCAAAACTATTAAGGTATCCGACTACGTTGAAAACACTAATTATCGGCAGTATTGGCATTTTTAAAAAATTTGTATTATTTCTCATAGTTTAGACATTTCTCTTTCCAAAACAGTTTATCTTTTCTAAGGAAAGGAAGGCCCAACCTATCATCCAGGGTCACATATTTTTCAACTAAAATTTCTCTTTAGCTTCAATTTTCTCAAAAATTTAATTTTCATTAAAATTCTTTACCGTTAACATTATATCTCAAAAACTGATAGAGGTATTTACTTAAAAATGTCAGCGTGTGTTTTAAATAATATGGAAAATGAAATGAACCAAGAGTTTTGTTGTGGGTGAACTACTTTTTCATTTATAGGTATTTTTAGAAAAATTAAGTTGTGAATTTATGGCAAAAAGGCATATATAATCATATTTTTACCCTTAACTTCTTTGCATCTCAAACTTTTTCTTAGATTTTGGTTCATTTCATTCATCGTTATATTTTATAACTTGTGTTCAAAGAAAAAGTGGATTGCTGCAATACCATTTTGCGTAGAGTGCAAACCGTTTTGGTTCAATTTCATTAAAACTTATTACAAATTTTCCCATTTCTCAAAATATATTACATTTTCAATTATTATTATTATTATTTTATATATATAGTGTTTATTACTGACAATACATCTAAAAATCATACAGAATTTCTAAGAAATCCATTTTTTTCAAATTTTTCCCTTCGAACGTAGTCGGATACCTTAAGAAGCTATTGCAGGCAATTTTTGTCTTATGAGGCTTTACCAGTGTATATTACAATTCTACGATAATTGATTTAAAGATACAAGGTATCAAGTTACAAGTAAGGCTTCTATTTTACTCGGTTTCTTTAAGGAAAAACTGAACAGGTGTGCGGGGGGGGGGAGATTCGAACGTTTTGTCTACTACTTCTTATGACTTCCATCTGAGTTTCCGGCACTATAGAATTTATTACTTTCCTAAGTAATTGCTCTTTCTTTTGATTTGCATAGGCTTTTCCTTTCCACTAAAGCACGTAGGATTTTTAAATCACCATACAAGTTGACAATAGTTTCAGAAAAGAAACTTGTAGTAAAAAGACAAAATTTTCCGAAATGATGAAGCCGTAGTTTGCAGATTATTTGTGAACAAGGGCATTCATTTTTAGGAAATCTATTATTTATACATGAATCATTAAGATTTTCATGGGGGATTTTTTTAACTGCGTATTTTTCCCCCCTATTTCCATTCTGATTCTAAACTTAGAAAGGTTTTAATTGAGGGGAAAAGAATTGAGGAAATTATTATTCTAATATTTTTTTGTGTTTTATTTTCTTGTAAGCATCGTAAAACAAATGAATAAAAAAAAACCTTTTCCTTCTGTACAGAAATTTATTCCATAATTTGATTTTTTATTAAATTAAGATTAAAAAAAAGCATTGTTCATCTATAATATACTAGCCGCCTTTGGCGACCAGCTGGCTCGCCATGAGTAATGCGTTCTAAAATTTTCAATTAAATCACATATTCATTAGCCAAAATTTAAGAAATAGTTAAAGTTAAAAGATTCAGTTATTAGTAGTTAAAGAGTCGGTAACTTTATTCGAAAAAACTTTTTGAGTTTAATGCTCTAACAATTTATCGATTATGCTTCCAAAATATTAAAAATGTTTTTTTCGGTGATGTTGTCAAAATGTTAAATATGTTTTTTAAAGAAAGCGAAAAAGGGGAAAAATTATTGAATTAATGATACAGATATTACAAACGATTATAGAAATGTGCCATTAAGTCGGGATTTCAATGCATATCCTGTCTAAATTCAACCAGGTTTACTGTAAATAAAGATAATTTATGGAATTAATTATATATCTATTGCAAACGATCATAGAATCCATTGCCTTGCATTTATTTTTTTAGAAGATATCTCATTTTATATTTATGTTATTTTATCCAGTCACATGCTGAAAGTTGTATTTCTTTAGATTTGATTTGCGATGATAGTTTTTTTTTTTTTAATTTGAACTTCCGGCATTGTTTTATTTTATTTTATCCAGTCACGTGCTCAAAAAAACATGGTTAAAATATTTCTTTAAAAATTCGTTTAAAATAGAAGCTTGAGTTATACATTAAAACACTGATATCAAAAGTTCATCTCTTTTTAATTAAAAGCTAAATATTCATTTTTTAAAGCATTTATAGACTCGTGCTACATACTATACAGCTATTTACTTCATTTAGACTTTTTTATAGATGTATTTCTATTATTAAACAAAGCTGATTTATTTAATTAATAATATTGTAAAAGTCACAAAAAATTCTTTGCATTTTCTTTTTTTTAAAAAGAAAAAACATATTTCATATTTATTTCATTTCATGCAGACACGTGCTGAAAATTGCATTTTTAAATGTTTAATTTGCAATAATTATTTATTTTTTTAATTTGAGTTTTTATCTATCTGATGGCAACCTATTGATAAAAGATAATTTTCCCCCTTCCACTCGTAACGTGCTCCTGCAGATTAAATTTTATTGTTTTGTCCGAAATATATTGTTGAAAAATATAGTTGAAATGCTTCTTTAAAAATTCATTACAAATAGAAGCTTAAGTTAAATGTTAAAATACTGATACTATTAGAAAGCTAATTTTTTTATCTTTAAATTGATGTTAAAATCATGTTTATCCGATAATATTTTCGGAAGTTATAGCGGAAAAACTTCGAAATTTCGCTTAAATTTTAATTAATTCAAATTCTAATTAAAAATTCGAAAAAAGGGCTCCGAGGTGCACATTCCCGACCTCCAAGGTATACATGTACCAAATTTGGTAGCTGTAGGTCCAACGGTCTGGCCTGTAGAGCGCCAACACACACACACACACACGCACACACACACACACATTGAGCTTTATTATAAGTATAGATTAACTAATGTACAATTGCTTTTGAAATCTAATGGTTTATCTTTATTAATAGGTTTGGTTTGGTTTGATAAAAAGATGCGTCTGTTTGCATTGCTGCATAATAGTAAATAGAAAGATATTTTTCCCTTCACAGATTTTATTATGATATTCTGATAGGGATTTCTTTGACCCGTGTGGATTTAGGGAAGGGAATCTGAAATATCTTGGAAAAGAATGTATAGGTATAGGTAAGATTTTTATCCCTTCACTAGGAGCATGAAAAATCGCCATAGTCATCAATTTTTTTAAAGCGCTGTTCGAAATAATTAAATAAAAAAAAAGAAGCATTTTGATCAGGAAGTAATAGAACATTTTAGTAGGAAATAACATGGACTAATTTAATATAAAAATTAGGAAATCAAATAAAATTTTTAAAAAATTAAAAATTATCATTACGTATACACATTATAACCCGTTTGCATTAAAATTTATTTAGCTTAATTAATTCCTACTTTTCTCGTTTTGAACATGTACTTTAGCGTGGTGGGAAGTTTAGAAAGTTTTATTTGATATCAGATAACCTACTAAAGGAACAATAACACCAAATGAAGATGTTTTTAAGAGCATTCCATATTTGATAGTATCAAAACTTTAAACCCGGAAATGCTTTATCGAGCTCTGAAATATCAAACAGGTAAAATAGGGAGTTGGGGTTATGGGAAATTAAATTGGAATTCTTAATCAATAAATTAGGTGGCCCATAATTTTGTAAAGGCCCGAGACTCCTGATTTTTACGGTAATTTCAGGACTCTTTGTGTTTTTATGCGATATATTATAGTAATATATTAAAACTAAATTAAAATAGTATTATATTAAAATAGTAATTATATTAAAATCGAGCACGTAATTATATTAAATTAATAATTAGAGTAATTATATTAAAAATCTCGATTACTAATTTTCTATATAAATAAAAGTGAATGTTTCTCTGTACGTCTCTTACGCCTTCCAAAACGGTTCATCCGATTGCGATGAAACTTGGTCTGCTTATTGCTTACACCTGCGGGATGGTTATAGGGATAATACAGTTATCTAAAATTAAATTGAAAAAAATTTCGAATCTCAAACCCATCTACTTACCAAGGATTCATCTCCAAATAACTCGCTGAGAAGACAATAGGTTCCGTAGGAATGCTAAATCCAAGTGAAAGGTTAATATTTTGTAGCTATAGTACGCAAATATCATGCAAGTCATTCTCAAAGGTAACAACTTTATTACAGATTATGCGATAAAGTTTTGAGGAAATCAGTTCTGTGAGTTTTATATTTTAATTAAATTTTAACGTTTTTCCCATTAATCACCGAAGATATTGTAGTACAAATAATTTTGCACTGTCTTAATTTTCAAAAATTATTTTTTCAACTATATTAACGATTTTATGGCATAAATATATTTTCTATGTTAAATCATTTTTAAAAGAAAATGTGTTAATCACATTTTCTAAAATTAAATTTCAGAATTCTGAACGAATATTAAACCAATCACGAGAAACAATAAATAGTTTCTTTCATTACCATTCTGAAAGAACGCCAAATTTGACAAGTCTAAAAGAATATACAAATATAATAATAAGAATGAATATTTGCTTGTTCGTATTTAATGTACTGTCGTACCCTTCATGCTTTTTCAATACAACATTGCCAAATTATTGATTGATTGCACTAAATAATATATTTTTTTTGGCGATAGCAACGCGCCGGGTACAAATCTGCGTATAATAAAGCTCGTTGTTTGTGCCACGGGAACGTACTTCAAAGATTTGTTGATTGCTTGGATGAAATCAGACTGTTTCTGTAAAAGAAGAGTCAAATTGAACAATACCTACAATTGTTGGATATTATATGACTTTCAAAATTGATGCTTTTTCATACATGTGCCAACATTTCAATGAACTGAACGTAAAGCTTCAAGGTACAAATAATATATTATTATGATGGATCTCATTCGTGTTTTTGACGAATGAATTGCATTTTTCCGGAACTATGTTATTGTACAAACTACTAGTATTACCTAAATTTTAAAAAAATATCAAATATTTTAGATATACATACGACGAAGAAAAAGTTATTGAAGAATTTAATTCCGTAATTGATTCGCCAATCAAGGAATTTTTCTGCCAGACTTTCTCACTTCAAAGATTTATCGGAAACGCTCAAGTTTATTATAAACCTTGCCTGACGCGACTTCATTCGATAAACTGAATTTGTTTTATTTCGATTTGTTGGAAATTAAAGAATTAGAAATGTAATCGAATGATTTTCCGTCTGTATTGAAACAACCTACAAATGTTGTGTAACTAGCGAATATTTAATATCGCCTAGCTGTCGCCAATCACTACAAGTCTAGTTAAATTTATTGATACAAGGAAAAAGTTGGAATCTGATTGAAACAGAAAGATTCACAAGCAATATAAGTAAAAATGCGAATAACGAAATTTTGGAAGAATGGAATACGATTCCCACTATATTTTCATCTATCTATGTCTGAGAGTCATTATTTTTAGAGATGAATAACATTAAAGACTCGCTAAGAAATCGTTTGGCAGATGACTCCGATTCCATATGCATTCTGATAAAAGTAATATCTTGCAATTCTAATATAAGTCATTTGTCATCTAATCTGTAACAACAGAAGTCATATTAATGTTAATTTAATTTGGATTACACACATAACTAAAACCTTTACCGCTTCAAAATATATTTTGTCGTAGTAAATAAAGAGCTGTTAGTATTTAATTTTATTATTTTTCGAATAATCACGTCAAAGTTATTTGACGGCAAGTTCTATAGCTCATTAAACATTTCTTTAGAAAAAATGGCACGTTTATCCAGAAAGGTGTGCCACCTCTGATATAAATAAAACTTAAACATTTTTTATTGAATTCTTACATATTATTATTTTTTTTTATTCCCGTAAAAATATTTCCAAAAAAATAAGAATGCTAATTTCTGATGAGTAAAATTGAAAATACAATAATAGTTCTGCTTCCAATTTTATGAATTCAGATGAAAAGTTCTTTCTCTTTTATAGAAAATCCGCACAAGAGTTCTTAGAAAAATTCTAAAACTAAAGATATAAATTCGTTCGAATCATTGTATGTATGCTAATTATCCTGTTTTAATGATTTATTTCTCTATACCTTTTATCTTAATGTATTCAGTGTAACAATCATAAATTTACAAATAATAATAATAATAAGATAGAAAGAAAGGAAAAGCTATTTTTACCTAGTTTACATGCAAAAGAAAGTACAGCCTAGACGACATTTTATTGGATTTGAACCAAGTTTTACTCATTTGTCTATTTAATTTACTTTTAATTTGGAAGTGATTTTCATTGTGCTCAAGCAGCCAGACAAAAAACATTTATGTGAATGAATTTCACTTAAAATTTGTTATAAAATCTTCAAATGTGTATTAAGGTCACATCACATCTAATGTGTGAAAAAATCTTCTAATGTGTGTTAAGGAATTTATTTATTTGGGAAAATATCATAAAATATTTTCACTATAAAATAAATTCAAAATTTAGTTTAAACGAAATTCATTAAAAAATATTAATTCTATAAGAATCTCGAAAACTTACTTACAAGTGCTTAACAGAACGAAGGAGAAAATACAAGTGATAGATAAAAATTAATTCTTAATTGCATTTATAAACAAATGAATTGAAAAAATTGTCGCTAATATACTTTTAATTGACATTTTAAATTACATTGTTTAAACTCCAGTTCCTACCTTCCTGATATGCGCTGAAAATTTCTATTATCTCTTTTCCAACTTTCGTTCACAGATTTCTGTAGTTTAACCACTTGCAGCAGAAAGACGTCAGAAGAGCAACTAGCCAGACTGGTCTCCCCAAAACCTTCTCGCATGCTCTCTAATAAAAATGTGATCCCATGAGCGCCTTGCATGGTATTGTCATACATTAATAAAAAAATATTAACTTTTGGCGCGAATTTACCATATTTGCTGCATCTATTGCGTGATCCTTGGCGAGTTTTGTTTCTCTCTGGCATGCAGTTAATAGTTTACAAAAGTCGAATTTGTGTTTTCGACACATTTTACTCTACTGACTGAAACAAAAATTTTACAAATAGCTACACTTGAAGCTACAAAATGTCGTACAAAATTTCATATAATAAAGGCTTTGGATTTTTGAATTATCATATTTTCATGCTTCTGAAAGAATAGGTCGACCGATGATCAAACCTTTGCTGGATTTAACTCAAAATTTGATAGATGTTATGTCTATGTATTCAATTTTAAAGTTTTAAATCTATTGATTTTGTAGTCATCGTTTTAACTTTTATTTGGACAGCCGTGTAGACAAACTTCCTTTGAACATATTTTGCTAAAAATTAAATAGAAATGTGTAACGGGTTGAATTGAGTGGGAATCGAATCTGCGACGTTAGGGTTCGTAGTCGTGTAACATAACCATTTCACAAAAGTGATCACCAGTATGTAGTGACTGTAACTGGCTTATTAAGATACCACCACAATACTCTACCAATAGTGAATTGAAGGAGAGACGAACGATTTTTTTAGCGCCAAGCGTTATGGTGAGTTTTATGTAAAGATTCGTAGCAGCTACCAGCTGCTCTAGCACTTTGAATTAGTTTCAGCAAACACTTCCGTTAAAATATCTTCTTTATTGGATACAGACATAAAACATGAAGATAAACATAAAAAACACTACATCACAGTAACCGTTACAGCCATTTCTAAATCACCTCTAAATACAAAATTTGTTGAACTGCATACGTCATTCAATGCTCAGTTCACTGCATTTCTTCTTCACACAATCAATCAGATTTTACTTGATTGATTGTGTAACAGTGAGCGTGTGAGAGTTGCTGCTGCTGCTGTGTCAAGTGAATCTGACAACTTTTTGGTCGCAGCATCAAAGTCACCAATATAGCTCATTGAATTGAGTGGGAATCGAACTTGTGACGTTAGGGTTCGTAGTCGCGTAACATAGCCATTCGACAAAAGGGATCACTAGTGTTTAGTGGCTGTTGCTCGTTTATTAAGATACTACACTACAAATGAACATTGTGCAAATTTGCTATAAAGAAACATATATCGAATTTTAAACTTTTTCTGTACTTTGTATCCGTGAAAGTTAAAAAGAAGTTCGCGATCCATCGACTGAGATTGTTTGCCAGAACATAGCTCACATGTGCACAATCGTAGATCGAAAATTAATTGATTTAGAAAATAAAAACTTAATTTCCCCCCCCCATAATGCATCGGATATTTTGTCAGGTCTCTGGTCGCTGGTTACAACTGTTTTTAATTTCTTGACATTGCAAGTTTAAAATTATCTTCATTTTTCGTTCTTTTTGATTTGATCATTTAATTTATCTGTAATGTGTTTTTTCTAAATATACAAGTTCTTTCGTGATTTAAAAATTCGGTACTCCAGCACATTTTTTTTATTTTTTTATTTTAGCTGAAATTAAACCCGTCTTTCTTTGTTAAGTTTTTGAACCTTCATTCTTTTGATATAAGGAAGGAAAATAAATCTTGGTCAACTATATTTCAACTTTGAGATTGTACCAAAAAAATCGTAATTATTTTCCACAATTTCTAATAAGGTTTTTGGTCTCAGTTTGAATGCTCCTGCGCTCAGATTCTACTAAATTACACTAAAGTGACAAAAGTCATGGTATAGCAATATGCAAATATACAGATGGCAGTAGTATCGCAGCGAAAAAGTATAAATGCGCAGTTCGTTTTCCAGAGCTTTCATTTGTGTTCAAGTTATTCATGTGAACAGGTTTTTCGTGATTTATGGCGGCACGACGAGAATTAACAGACTTTGAACGTGGAATGTTAGTTGGAGCTAGACGCATGGGTCATTCCATTGCGGATATCGTTAGTGAATTCAACATTCCGAGATCCACAGTATCAAGAGTGTGCCGAGAGTATGAAATTTCAGGCATCACATCCCATCATGGACAGCGCAGTGGGCGACCACCTGCACTTAACGACCGAGACCGCCGACGTCTGTGTAGAATGGTCAATGTTAATAGACACGCAACACTTCGTCAAATAACTGCAGGAATCAATGTGGGACGTACGAGGGACGTGTCCGATAGGACTGTGCGGCGAAATTTGTCTTCCTTGGGCTATGACAGCAGAAGACCGACTCAGTGCCTTTACTGACAGCGCGACATCGCCTGCAGCGACTCTCCTGGGCTCGTGAGCATATCGACTGGTCCCTAGACCAGTGGAAAACCGTGGCATGGTCAGATGAGTCACGATTTCAGTTGTTACGAGCAGATGGTAGAGTTCGAGTGTGGCGCAGACCCCACGAAGCCATGGACCCAAACTGTCAGCAAGGCACTGTTCAAGCTGGTGGTGGCTGCATAATGGTGTGGGCTGTTTTTACATGGCATGGACTCGGTCCTCTGGTGCAACTGAACCGATCATTGACTGGAAATGGTTATGTTCCGCTGCTTGCAGATCACTTGCAGCCATTCATGGACTTCACGTACCCACACAACAATGGGATTTTTATGGATGACAATGCGCCATGTCACCGGGCCAAAACTGTTCGCGATTGGTTTGAAGAACATTCCGGACAATTCCAGCGCATGATCTGGCCACATAGATCGCCCGATATGAATCCCATCGAGCATTTATGGGACATCATCGAAAGGTCCGTTCGTGCCCAAACTCCTGCATCATCCACACTTTCACAATTATGGACGTCTATACAGACAGCATAGCTCAATATTCTTGCAGAGGACCTCCAACGACTTGTGGACTCCATGACACGTCGAGTTGTTGCACTTTGCCGGGCAAAAGGAGAACCGACACGATATTAACAGTCATCCCATAACTTTTGTCACTTCATTGTATAAGCAAGCCGCATCATTTAAAAAGTTGTTCAGTTATAGTAAAATTAAATTAAATTCTTTTTCTTGAAGACGCTTGTAATCCCAAAGAACAGAATCTCGAATGAGATCACCCTCAGACTTCTGAAAAGCACACGGTATCTACAAAATAATGCTACAATTTCAAAAATGAATTACAAAAAATAAAACAAAGAAACTTATCTGTAGCTTATTATTTATCATAAAAAATCTCAAGTGATGTTTTTATCACATTGTCTTGTTCTAGTAATTTTAAAGTGTGCAACGCATCTAGTCGACATGAGAATTTTAGCCACGTTCTATGAAGCATTACAGAATCAATGCTCTAAATCAGGGATGGGCAAACTTTTTCGATCGCGGGCCAAAAATCGAAAAAATAAAGTTTGGCGGGCCAAGATGAATTTTTCTAAAATTTTAAAAACAATATACAAGTATTACAATTTAATATATTAATGAGATGAATGAAATTGCAATTTCATTTTTAAAAGTTCCTTATATTGAGGTTCGAAGTGAGATGTACTGATTCTAATGAACGAGGCTAAATGCTCATCTGTCAGTCTACTTCTGAAATAATTCTTTCTAAGGTTCATAGTTGAAAACACTTGTTCACATATATAAGATGAAGCAAACATAGCACTGATTTTCTGGGCATGAGATATTAAATTTGGGAAACTTACTTTCGATAATGATTTGTAAAACTCTAACTTTGGCATATTTAGAAACGATTGCTTGAGATGATTGTTAGATTGCAACTCAATTAATTCAAGCTTCAAACCTGACCTCACTGCTTCACAATTTACTTTGAATGGCATGGTAAAAATATCCAACTCTGCTTGAATGGCACTGAAATCTTGAAATCTGCGTTCGAACGAGCTATTACCAGCTCTTTGAAAAAAAGGAAGAAAAAATATAATATTTAAACAAAGTAGAAAAGGAGATGGATATATAATATATGAATATTTATTTTAATTTGCCTCTGACCGGCAAATTAAAATTCTATCCGCGTGCCGGATAGAACCTTCCGGTGGGCCGGAGTTGGCCCGCGGGCCGTAGTTTCCCCATCCCTGCTCTAAATGATAACTTTAATTCGACCTTTCAATTAATCAGTGACATGAATTGGAGATTGGTAAACAATGTTAACCACTTGACATGCGAATTTACTTAACTTCCTAATTCAATGACGAATTTCATAGCTTCCTAATTGGAATATTTACAATTATTTTAATTCCTTTAATAATCCTAGGTTTCAAGTGATTTTTTTCATTTTAAATAACTGAATACTCTTCACTTAATTGCAGATTAAGCCGGCGTCCTGGTATAGGGGTAGCGTACCTTCCCAGTAATCTGGGCGTCCCGGTTCGGGCATGGTTGTTCTGTGTTCTGTCTGAGAGATGTATGAATGTGCCCCCCTGTAAAAAGGGGTTGTGCAGGCGAATGTGTGTGTCACCTTCATATGAGCTAGAAGTCAGACTTCTGCCCTCTGGGTGCTCACGAGTCTTTACCCTCAGAAGCTACTGCACCCACTTTCCGTGGAAACACGGACACGACATCGTCATCACCATCATCAATTGCAGATTAAAAATTCAATAATTCGATGCACGTCTCAGACACGTTATTGTATGAGACGTGATTAATTAAAGTATCTCCATAAGAAGAAGTTCAAAAATATTATGTCTGGAGATCTAGATGGCCAGGGTCCCTTCCCATCCATGACCCGGAGAAATTTTTATATCAAAATTTTGGCGCTTCCAAACTTCAATCCCCATTATACAGGAAAATAATATTGGATTGAAAGTCCTCTATTTAACCCTACGTTAGGCGCGCGGTCTACGATCGTAGACCAGGTACTTTTTAAATAACGTAATTTCTAATATATGGTGCGAGCAAACACTTTCTTCTCAGTAGCTATTCTAAATACATTGTTTTACACCGCCAGTGTCATTTCGCTTGTTAGCGAGTGCAAACGCCTAGTTTATTTACGGAAGAATTCGGTTGGTCTACGGTTGTAGACCGCGCGCCTAATTACGTCACATTTTTAATCAGGTTGCGATTTTGTTTCTTCGCCCTTTATAACGAAAAAGTTAAAACGTTTGACTATTTTAATGCATTAGTGTGTTTGATTTTAAAACAAACTATGTCGCAAAGTAAAAGAAGTCGTGTTGAAACTTCAAGGGACCCGAAAGTGTGGATGAAATGTCTTGAAGAATTGTCAAGCGAAGATGAAATGGAAGAATCTGGGGATGAATTTGAAGAGGATCCGCTGGAAAGTATGCACCACGGCGATGCAATTGATCCAGAAACAGAAAAAAGGTAAAACCGGAAATAAACTTCTGCAATAAAACTAAAATAGGCGTAGACTTAGAAGATCAAATGTGTCGAAGTTATGTTGCAAGGAACTCCATGTGATGACCTATGGTAATTTTATACGATTTGTTGAACATATCTGCTATAAATGCCTTTTGTGTTTACAAGGCAAATAATCCAGAAAATAAAACAAAAAGACCAAAATTTATTGAGTCGTTTGCATGGGAGTTAATACGGCCACAAATACAATTTAGATCAACATTGAAGGAACTGCCTGTGGAAATTAGAAAACGTGCAACTGTCCTTTTAGGTCTTGAAGAAACTCAACAACCTATGGAAAATCAAAAGGGGAAAATTTATGTGGGACGTCGCAGCATATGTCCGGGAAGAAATAAGTCTTCCACGCGAGATTGCTGCAAATGCCACCAATCTGCACGCAAAGAACACATGGTTGACATGTGTGTCTCGTGTTTGAATAACTGAAAATACAAAAGACTGTGAAATGATCAAAAATATTTTCATTTTATTCTTTCTGAATGTTGTTTGTACATATTACCTTTTTACTTGATTTTTGGACTCAAGAAATTAATTTTTGTTTAGTTTTGTTTATTTTATTCAATTTTTGCTTTTGTATGTAAAATAATCCTTAAAAATATATGACGAGATTTTATTGCGAGTAAAAACTGCTAATAACGTAATAAAGTTTATTTAAATTACTTTATTACCTTTTAAAATACTTAAAAGAAAAGTATGAATCAGTTTTTAATCAAGAAATTTTATTTGTTGCATTTTAAACATTATTTTTGTTGCATTTTAAACATTTTATTTGTTGCATTTTTATAGTAAATAAATTTGGTCTACGAGTGTAGACCGCGCGCCTAAACACGTCAGTAAAAGTCGCGCGCCTTACGGAGGTTTAAAGAAAGATGAAAATTTCAAACAAATGGAGGTAATTGCAGAGCGAATCGTCACTTTGGAAAAAAATACCCAATAATTCGATCACGCAGCAAACCACATTATTTTAGGGCTATTTTTAACATCTATATTCGAGTATTGAATCGGCAAACAATCAAAGTCGACCTTCTCTATGAAGGAGCCCAGGTGCAAGAAACCATTTAGGGCCCTAAATTTTTTGCAAAGTTAAAAAAAACAAAAAAAAAACAACCGAAAGTTAGTATATTTATTTAATGCGTGATTTTGTTTTTGCTATTAATTACTCCAGGAAAATTACGATTTTTCCAATACTTAGTATAGCAAGAACGTTTAAGCATTATACCTATATGCTTGTGGTATATGAGTGTAATGCCAAAGCCTTATACCTATATGCGTATGAAGATAATTCTTTATTTAGTTTTAATTTGCTGAAAGACGGTTCAGCATTTATCATAAAAATGGCATTATAAAGAAAAATTTCAACACAGATGCTACATTTAGAAATAAATCATTATAATTATTAATTAGTATATATTTCAACATGTGTTAAGTGTTATTTACATCCCTCTCATTCAAAATCAAATCCCGTTGCAAAGCAATGATTTGGATTAGGTTTTTCATTTACATCTTGGACTAGGTTTTCATTTACATTTTGGATTAGGTTTTCATTTACATTTTGGATTCGTTTTTTATATAATAAAACGTAACAAAGTTTTTGGAACAATGCTCTAATTCATTTTTTCCTAAAGTTTTTGTGTCAGGGATTAATCTGAAATTCTTTTATATCTGTCTTTTATCTGTATAATACCAGTATCCGTAACAGAATCAAAAAACAATGTCTAAATTCCTCAATTTCATCATCTGCTGTTTCAATACATATATATTTCTTCTTTGAATTCGTTTTTCAAGAAAATGTTTCTGAAAGATTCAAATTATGTGCTATCGCTTTTGCTTCGTCTAATTCAAGTTAAATTTCATTCTTCGATTTCAACTTTAATTTTATTGACTATATTAAAAGCACAGTCGCAAACAATTATTTTTATTTGAAACAGTTTATTAATAGCTAATTTTGAATAATATTGCAAACCCTTGTATTAAACATAAAATAAATGTCTTTTCTTTATTGAATCCAATTGACTTGTAGCTTCGGCAGCACAGTAATATTGTTGTTTGGATCAATAAATTCTTCTAAGGCATTACAAGTTTACTCAAGCTGTATATATATTCCTCTACCTGTATCTTTTGGGGCTTCCCAACGAGTATCACATAATAGTTTAAATGCGTTTGTAGATTTTTCCGCCTTTTTGTAGATGCAGAGAATAAGCGATGGAAACATTGCAATAACCAAAAAAATAATGTAATATATACTGCTGGAAGCGACATCACAAGTCAATAAATTAAAAGGGTAGATAAGTCAGGCACACATAGATTGCATGAGAAAAATGGAGAAATTTCTATAGATTTTATACTTTTATATTTCCCTTTCGAGTTTCTGCCGTTGTCGTATGCTTGCCCTCTACGATTCATAATCTATACTTATAATAAAGCTCAATGTGTGTGTGTGTGTGTGTGTTGGCGCTCTACAGGTCACACCGTTGGACCTACAGCTACCAAATTTGGTACATGTATACCTTGGAGGTTGGGAATGTGCACCTCGGAGCCCTTTTTTCGAATTTGTAATTAGAATTTGAATTAATTAAAATTTAAGCGAAATTTCGACGTTTTTCCGCTATAACTTCCGAAAATATAATTGCACAAACATGATTTTTATATCAATTTAAAGATTAAAAAAATTAGCTTTCTAACGGTATCAGATTTTTTAATTTATAACGTAAGCGTCTATTTTTAACGAATTTTTAAAGAAATATTTTGACCATGTTTTTAGCAAGTGACTGAATAAAATAAAAGAATGCCGGAAGTTCAAATAAAAAAAACTATCATCGCAAAATAAATCTAAAGAAATGATACTTTTAGCACGTGACTGGATAAAATAAAGGAATTATAAAATGTGATATTTTCGAAAAAAATAAATGCAATGCAAAGATTTCTATAATCTTTTGCAATATCTAAATCATTTTATTCAACAAATCTTCTTTATTTATGGTAAACCTGATTGAATTTAGACAGGATATGCATTGAAATCCCGACTTAATGGCATATTTCTATAATCGTTTACAATATCTGTATCATTAATTCAATATTTTTTTTTTCTTTTTCGCTTTCTTTAAAAAAACATATTTAATATTTTGGCAGCCTCACGGATAAAAAAATTTTTAATTTCAGGCCAATCAATGCCCGGAATTCCTTCAAGGCTAATGAATATGTGACTTAATTGAAAATTTTAGAACTCATTACTCATGGCGAACCAGCTGGTCGCCAAAGGCGGCTAGTATTTAAATAAAGCTAATTTAATATTTTCGAATATATCTTTTACTAATCCTTCTACAGTCACATTTATATACCTAATAAACACTGAAGTTTTTTTTTAATGGGAGATATCAGAAATAGAATCCATTTAGATATTGTAATACGTAGCTGAATTTACTTTATAATTTTGTTAAGAACTTCATTTCCTAAGAAAAGAATAATTTGATCTTGTAATGTAGTATGAACTAAATCATTGACAATTTAGTGTTTGAAATTTTTTATTCTGTTTATATGATCCAGAAGCATAGAATCGTATTTAAATAGTCATTCCATTACACTAAAACAATTTGCATTTTTAGGCATTCCTATTGTTTCGTGGATTCCACGAATTGGAAGATTATTACACTCGAAAAAAATATAATCACATCTAGAGTTCTTGGAAATAATAATTTAAGTTATGCCGTTTCCCTACTTATATTAATTTGGATTTGTTTCATCAACAGTCGAACATAAATTTAGTCGTTATAATAATTCTTTCTAATGTGTTCGTTGCTAGGAATTGATCACTTAATTTATCGTCGTTTTACTTTTTGTTTCAAAACTTAATAAAAGCAAACATGCACAGATGCACACATAAAAAATATTACATTAGATATAGACAATTGTAGATGATTTACGTCCCTTTGGACCCAACCTCAGGTTCAGCCCATAGAGATGGCTCATTCTCTACTTCTGGGAGCCATCCTGTCTTAACATGTCTGAAATGGATTTCCTTATTCATAAATGAACTTTTCCCGCCTTTTTATACATAGTCTGAACTTTGCGTCAGTTGATTCTCAGCCAACGACATGGAAACAAGGTTATAGACTTTTAACTTTCCAGCTGGCGCGGCCGTCATACCAACATGAAAGGTTGCGCGTATTTCCCACATACGCTATAGTAAATTGTAAATTTTCAAAAACGTAACTACTAAAATTGTTTTGGAAATAGCTTAATATTAATAACTACAATTACTTTAAACCTTTTTTATTTAAAAAGAAGCAGAAACAATATATAGATTGCAATAACAATATAAAATGAACACAGGTTAACTGAATTGATTTAAGAATAATATAAATGTAATTGCCGATATTTTGACAGCACAATTTGCATATAAAATATAGAAATGCAAAAAATTCAGAATGTATGTATAAAAAGAAAATTGTAATTGACAGATATGAAAAGGAAAAATATAGTTTTATTGTTATTTCATTGCAGCGTTGCAATTTGAGCAAAAGTGTTTAGTGCGCTCCAAACATAAATTTCAAATCTCTCAACTGAACCTCGTGATTCTAGTCCGCTTTTCTTTTCGACAGAGTTTGCATCTTTTTTTCCCTGATGTCGCAACTTCCACTTCTTCAATATCTAGTTCGGCCTTCCTCTTTAGCACCTTTAATTTTAGCTTACATGGGTGCTTTTTTTCAATATTTTCCTTCGTCAGTGCATTTGCCAGCTGTCTCCAGTCTAAAACAATACGGATTTATTTGTAAAATCATACAAAATCAGATGTGACAAAAACTGACATGAACGGTAGCGCGTATCTCCAAAATACAAATATCTGATCAGCAGAGACCTATTAACGCCACAAACTTACGACGACAACTGAAAGTAGGCCGAAGGAAGGGGGACAAATAGCCAAGGGCAGGAGTTCCCAGCGCCACCAGATCTAAAGTTATAAAACGAAATTCATCTCTACTGTAACTCTCACATACGCGCGCCCTCTGTAAGGTTAATGCTACTTTATTATTGTTCAGAACACTATTTTAATTCTTAATCACGTCGGGGCCCTTCTCAATCGCGGAGCCTGGATGCATAGCACCCACCGCACCCTCGAGTTGGCCGGCCCTGCTAACAATACCTGGTACGTAAAATGCTGCTTGCACGTTGTAAAAACTTTTCACCATTCTTTCTGGAAACTTTTTTTTTGCAAATGTTCGACGTAAAACCTTATCATCAGGCTTAAACTCATGCCTGAACACATTGAAGTTAATACACATTTAGCCACAACTTTTTATTTATTATATCAAGCACAGTTTATCTCGGCATTTGTTATAGTTAAAGTGTGCGGCGGATCGATTTACGAAAACTATAACAAAAGTATTCAATTCGTGCCATGTTGTTGCAATTTCTGTTAGGATCATTCAGATTTGGATTTTCATAACGCCTAATTTTCATCACAAATCGTTCCATATTACTCATAATGTATGCGAATTTCGAAGGTGAACGATAATGAATAGGGAGAAATTGACATTGCAGATTTAAATGCAATAAATCATGTTGTTCGTTGTTATGGTAAAGTCATTTTGAAAACATATTGTTCAAAAACATTGAAACTGCGCCATATAGTTCACATTTAATTAAAAAGAAACTAAACTTTTCTTTATGAAACATTAAATAAAAAAACATAATTTTCCTCCCCCTTTTTTAATGGAAGTTGTAAGACAGTCCAGTTCGAATTAATCCGATACTGCTTCATTCTTGAAAAAATGCATGGCTTTTTCCCGAGCTCAGTTAAAATATTATAAAAAGTGTAAAAAACGAAAAAAAAACTATTGGCTTCTGATAACAAGCCTTTATTATTGTACCCGAATATACTATCGATTATAAGTAGCAGAGATGTGGCAAGAAAGTTAAAATATCGATACCGCCCTTTAAATGAAAAGTTATTTATCAGAAAGAAAAAAAAATTAAATTAAAAAGCTATAAATATTGAAAAAGATTTATACAATGAACTGTTGAAAGTTAAAAAACTAAATTATAACCGAAAGCTTAAATTTGAAATTTCTCATCTCATTTTCCGTTAATTTGAGTGGAATTTTGTTAACTCCATTTAAATGAATGCATTAAAAGAAGGAAATGCCAAATAAAAATGTTTGCATGGATATCGATATTACTTTTCGAGAAATTGACCTTTCTTAAAGGGGAAAAAAAGTTGTAAAAAAAAAGAAAAAAAAAAAAAAAGACTGCAAGTACTTTTTTATCTTTTTAAATTCGCATATTGAGGGAAAAAAACGTATTAAAAAAAGTTTGTTTTATGATTTTAGTAAAACAATTATCAGATCTTAGGACTGAAAATAAAAGAACAAAAAATTCTCAGTGGTGATTGGTTTTCGAAAGTGTCAAATAATAGTGTTTCGGACCATAAAGGCCATTAGAAAATTGTTCAGATTTTATAATTGAGACAAAATGATAATTCCCAATGTAAATTTATCTACTCTTTTCTTATAAAAAATAATTTTATAATACCACCTAAAATAATACATCAATATTTTTAGTATAGGACTCTTTTTTTTGTTCAGTCTGCTAACTGAAATACTTGGTTGTAAATTTTCACTTATTTTTTTTCAGACTTAGAGAAAAATCGAGTACTTTTAGGGGGAATTGAGCATTGTTGACAATCTGTGAAATTTATAAATTTAAAATTACATTTCAAAATTCATTTTAACAGTTGATTTCATTTTACAAATCATAATATATTAAGAAATAAGAATATAACATACATACTCAGCAATTTCTATTTTAAATTTGAATCGCTCCATTTAAATATTTTACAAAATTCTGTGTTTTATTTATTTGTTTTGGAAAAGAATTCAACACATGGTTT
Source organism: Argiope trifasciata (assembly GCA_026543055.1). NCBI lineage: Eukaryota > Metazoa > Arthropoda > Arachnida > Araneae > Araneidae > Argiope > Argiope trifasciata. The sequence continues at coordinate 1,775,855 of JAPMOQ010052972.1, read as the reverse complement.
AAAAACACAAATAGTTTTTTTTATTGATGGCATTAAATACAATATAAATATACAGAAAATTTAATGAGTACACAAAAAAGATGTGTCAAATTCATAGAAAATAAATATGTACAATTGAGCATCAATAATCAAGTAATAGAATCAATCACAACTAAACTATACTCTCACAGCACACATATATACACACACAAATGCAACAAAACAATAAAATATTTTATGAAGATAAATATAATTACAAGAGAATGACAAAGATTTTTGCTGATTAGAAAAATGAGAATATCGAATCGCTAATTTTTAAATGCAGAATGGTTCAATTAAGCAACCCTATATTAAGAAAAATTAGGTATACCTTCAGAAATAAAGATAGGCAACTAACTTTTACAACATTGAAAATAAATTATTCAGTTGAATATGAAGGTCTGACTTGGTTTTCAAAGTAATTAGATTAAAGAGCAAAGTTTTGAAAATATCAAATCTGCCTATTCATAAAAATATTTAATAAAACCTGCATTCACATTTACGTATTTGAAAAGCTAAAGACTTATAGGAAAAGGTTAACATGGCAGCTTAAAAAAATGCATATTGATATATTTCAAAAAAGATTCGTTGATTATCTTAGATTAAGAGCATTCATTTACATCTTAAGTAGAACATAAATGACATATCAAACATGTTTTCTAAATCTTCTGACAGATAGAACACAATAATTATAATTAAAAAAAGCAAAAAACCATTTATTGTGTGAACTGGTTTGAAGTATGTTAATTACAAAATATATACAAAGTGTAATAAATAAATAAAAAGAGATACATAATAGTAAATTGGCTGTTTCTCAATATTTTTATTAAAAAAAATTTGTGAATTTAACATTGTTTGTTGATAATTTAAGATCTTTTACAAAAGGAATAATTAAACAGGTAGAAATTTTACTAACATAGATATCTTGAGTTTTTCCAAATAGGTGATGCAAATTCAATTTGCATCACTATTAGATATGACACAAGGTTGTCAGAAAAACTTTAACCCTCTTTTACTAACATAATTTAATAGATAAACACAACAAAAAGATGAATAAAAAAATCTGTAAAATTTAAAGTACAACCTCACAAAACAGAAATTGAATGCTTTTCAGTGAATAGCTTGATTATAGAAAACACTATGCAAATTTCGAAATGAGACTGTTCCATTCATTTTAAATTTAATCAATAATTGTGAAATAACAGGATTAAACTAATTATAAAAGCAAATTTGTAAAAATAACCATAAAAAGTTGTCAAAATAAAAACTATCTTTTCCATATGGATACAATACTTTTATTTATAAAATAGATTTTGATATTAAGAAGTTTGAAGTTAATATGAATAAAATAAATCTTTTGCTCTATGAGGTTATGCAAAGATCACCTAAAAACCAAGAAGATTTATTATTTTACTCCAAATCTAGTTAAATATTACATTTTACTAAAAAATCATGGAGTTACATTTTTTTCTTGAAATTTGTTAAGACATCTTTTGATTAACCACAGAATAAGATAAAATATTTTATTAGTAATTTTAAAAATAAAGGGTTGTACTCCACATCACAAATTCAGTAGATAATTAACTCAAACAGGGGCTTTAAGCAAACGTATTTGACATTATCAAATAATTTACTAATAAGAGAATTTCACCACCTTCTAACAGAAGTTATCAAAAATGTTTTATAGTGTAGCTTACTGTTAATTCGATTAAAACAACTAAAAAAAAAACACTTAACCTTTTCTACCAATTTTCTAATATTTATAAACAGGCAAAAATAATCATTTTCAATGAATAATTATGAAACAAATATATTTACATCAACACTTTTCAAACTGCAGGTTGTTCAGAAAAATACCACCATATTGGTGAATTTCCCACAGAAATTTCCAAAACAATTTCCTTTAATTTGCATTAATCAATACTTAATAGTTTCATTTTCCAACTTTTGAGTTAGGGCACTTTTGTTTTTGAAAGAAAGTCGCTACTTCCCTCTATCCTAAAAGGTAGGGGGACAAATTTTGCCTGAATTTTTTTTTACAGTTTTGTATCATGATAATTGTTAAAATAAAAACTAATTATTAAAGCTAAATTATCTCATAATTAACTGTTTTTAAAACTGCTGAATGTTTTTTCAAAGACCCATGAAAGAGTTTATGAGATAACTATGCAGTTCATTTATCTTAAAGCAGGAAAATGATGTACCTATCTTACTAAAGTAATAAAAAATGGATAATAATTTAGAAAATGAATGGGCCAATAAAATATAACACATGGATTAACACTATGGGTGAAAGTGTTCTATTTAATAAATAGAAAGTGCAATGTAATATATAGATCGCAAACATGTTCAAAAAGAAATATTCACACAGAAAAAAAAAAAAAAAACGCATATATGTATGGCACTGAATTACTGATGCTCAATTCTAGATAAATAAATCTCCCTTCGGCCAATGGTAAAATTTAGTTACAAAAATTTCATGCTTCAGATGGAGATGAACACACTCGGAGACCTTGTCCAGTTGCCAAAAATTCACGAAGCTCTGTGTCCATTTCTTGATGATGGTGAATTCTGGAATCACTAGAGATATCAGAAGGAGATTGAATGCTATCATCTCTGGACAATGAAGTATCCATTGGTTCGGAATCAATGTCAACAGAAATTGCTTTCTTAGGATTTTTAAGAATCGTAGATGATGTAACCACTGAGGCTGGTTGATATGTAATTCCCATAGCTTTGCGCAAACCTTTCACACTGACAACACTTTCTGGTGGCAACTAAAAGAAAAGGGAGAGTATCCATGTTTATTAATTAAAGAAATTATTAATTTTCAAAACATTAAAAATGTATTTAATTTTAGAATGAACACATACATATAAAAATTATACATTATATAGTAATTGTATATATAATTTTTAATGTATATTAAATTATATTTTGCACACATACATAAAAGATAATAGTTAATTCAGATTAAAAATTTAAACTCACAATTTAAAGCCTTTTGTTTCATTTTTAGTTTTAATACAAATATATTTCAATTATATAATTACATTATATCCATCACAAAATTTAGCTTTGCGTAATTTCAATTTATGGCATTCAGAAAGAAAAAAAAAATGTGTTCATTAAATTTTTATTATTATGGTACAGAGTTGAAAAATTAACCCATTTATGCCTAAGGTTAAAAAATTGGAACTTTTGCATGAAATTTCTATATGTTAGATAAAAAAATATAATAAAAATAACTTTTATGTAAGGGGTGTTCCAAAAATGGAACAGTAGGCATAAATGGGTTAATTCATTTAGCACTAATAAGCAGCACATGAAGTACTTGAGAGGAAAAATAAATTAACCTTGGATTCATACTGAAGCATTGTGTTTTCAGAGAGCATTAATCCTGCAGAGGATTTTGGGTGGGTAAATTATTTTGAAGAAAATAAATACTGAAATTCACAGCATAATTAATTAATAGCCAATAGAGGTTTGTACATTCAGTTATAGATTGATGGGCTTTCTTAAATAATTATTCATTATTCTAAAAGAACAGGACTAAAAATTCATTTCTGATTAGCATCACCATTAAATCTAACAGATCACTGCTAAGTTAGGAAGAAATTTTTTTAGAGGAAAATTAAAACAAACACAATATATAATAACAATTAAAACAATAATGTACACTTTTGAATACATACTGGTTTTATTCTTTATAGCAGGATATGAATCATTTAAACAAACTGTTAAGTCAGTGGGAAATTTAGATAAGTAAATTAATGTCACTTATTTAGCAATATATGAACTACTCAGAATCAATTTTGGACCATAGTTTATTTTTAAAAATAACATTTCATTAGTTTCCAAATCTAAACTCGATTACAACATAATAGCATTTGATCATAATATTAGATTAAAATCAGTTCAAATATATGATGGATATACCATCAAAGTGGAATATAATTACAATATTCCATTATTAAATCAAAGATCAGGTTGAAAACTAATAAATTCTAGAAAATGAATTAAATATCAATCATTCCTAACATCTTAAATTGATTATATAAAAGTAATTACAATATATTGTGGGAATGTCTGAAGTGAGACAGATGTCATTAATAGTGTATTAGCTCTTAAATTTAAAATCTTACCCAAAACCCATAAAATACATCTACATTTCAATAATAGAATGAAATTGCACTCACCTGTGAAGTCACATCCAGCAACTTCTTGCTAACCTTTTCAGCTAAAATGAGAAAAATAATAATTACCAAATAAATTTATTTTGCTCTATATTTCAAGTATATTAAGAGAGGGGAAAGAAAATAACTATATATATTGAGTATATGAAAAGTATCAATGTAAACAACCTATTTTGGAGAAATATTTCTAATTCCTTAAAAGAAAGTCAGAATCAAATAAAAGGACATTTTAAGAGGCATATTAATCACTGTAATTACACATAGAAAGCAGGTTTTAAAATCTTAATTATCAATTATTTTCATAAGCAAATATTTGTACAATAACATGGAAAAAAAAGTTATTGAAAATCTAAAAACCAATAAATACAATTCATTAAAGCAAGGTACTAAAGAAATCAGCTTCAAGGACACATAATTAAAAATAGTCTGAAAAATCTTATATTGATTCCCTCTTGAGTGATAGCCTAAATGTAAATCTACTTTTATTACAAGGTTTGCATAAACAAATTATTCCATCAGAACAAATCTTGTTCTGTATTAAGTGAAAATAATACATTTCTATGGAAATGTGAAAGAAACAGAAAATTAAAAACTTTCATTATCTTAAAAACTGAATTGTAAATAAAAGATATATTATATTCACAATTATCATTAATATTATCAATAAAACATTTTACTTTCAACTAAACCATTCTGAGTAATATGGGGGAAATTTACAATTATTGGCAATAACATGATATCTTGGACAGTATTTACACTGCTACAGTAGTTGTTTAGAGGAGGAAACTCACCTAATTCATTCTCTACTGTGGATGGAGGTCGGATGAGTGCCAAGTGAGGAGGAGGATTCGAGCTGAGTCGTTCATTCTGGGCTTTCTTAAGCTCATTCAGCATCTGTGTTGTATTATCCAACTTCATTTGGAATGTTCTTCTTTTATAAAGGATTTCTTTTCGTTTCTCCAATGAGTTCTTTTCTTCATTTTCACTCTTTTTGTTTTCATTATCTGCAAAATACAAATTTTGAGATATGCAAATGCAGATGAGGGGGAAAAGAAGGTCTAGATTATGGACATAATTTTGGTTTTATAATGTTTAGAATATTTAAACAATTGAATTGAAATATCGCAAAAAAAATTTTTTTTAAAGATTTTCACATCAAAGGTTATTTTACTGAAAAATAACAACAAAATAATCTGAATGTAGTATTATCTAACTTAGAATTAAGTTGAAATTGATATGTCAGCATTTTCTTTTGAGCTGTGAAACTATAATCTATCTAACATAACTATCAAGAAATGATATATACAAATATTTAATAAAAAATATATAATAGTTTTAACAAATTTATTACTTTTCCTTTTATTAAATGACTTAAAAATTTAAATTACTACATTATCATTCCTTCATCTTCCATGCACACATATATCCTTATAGATATTCTAAACAATGTAAATGTTTCAACCAAAGCAATTTGAATTAGTATCACAACAATTATTAGTCTGTTATATAAAAATAGCATAAAACTAAGAAAGTATTTAGAATTTTCAATAAAGAATCAATTATAACATAACATAGTGCACATAATATAGAGGACATTTATCCTTTTCATTTTCTAAATCAGTTGTTGGAATTTAGGTTTGTATTTACATAAAACTATTAATAAAATATTTATAATCATATAAAACTATTTGTAACATCATTATATAATTTATTTCCAACATTTTTTTAAAGGCTTTATTTTTTAAGTAATCACACTTTTTTAAAATGGCAATACAAATAATTACAAATAGTTCTATGAAAGATAGTTATAAGATAAAATTTTTTTAATGATTGGTTATGTCCAAATAAACAATCTAATATATTAATAGTGTTATTTTGGATATTTTCTAATGTTTGAATAATTTCTCAGTTAATACAAATTTGTTCAAATGAAACATCCGCAAAATATAACTTCGAACTATTAGTTTTGATTCTGAAAAATAAATACAAATCAAAATTCCATCGTGGATACAATAGTGAATAGGCTTGAATTAACTTTTAATCAGTAACAAACATATGTATTAAACACTTTAAATTCTTAGAAATAGAAATTAAGAAGTAATTAAATTTAAAAAAGAATAATTTTGCTACCAGTATTTTCTAAGCACGACAATTCCATATCTATATCATCAAAAGAGTTCATCTGTTCTGGTTGAAGTGGTGGCGGAGGAGAGGCTTTATTGATTTCATTCTCATTTAAGGGTTTCAAAGCTTTCCTTGCCTGAGCTTCTTCTTCACGCATGGCTCGTCTCTAATTATATATATACATATTAAAAATGTCTTTTCAAGTATTTACAATCCATAGAAATGTAAGTAAACAATAAGGACAAATGCTATGCAATTTGGAACAAAATACACATTTAAAACAATTCATATAACACAGCAAGGAATATTTGAAACACTGTATGCTCTAAAATGTAATGCATGTGAATTTATTTATAAAAATTGTTTTTCTTTCATAAATTTTTTTAAATTATTTTCACTTTTTAGTTTTTTAATACATAATCGTAAGTATAATGCAATGTAGAAACTTTCCTACTGCTCTAAATTTTATTAGATACCACAATTTAGTTGGAATAAGCAAATTTTAATTGTTTATTTAAATGAATAATTTCTGAAATAACAGATTGTTATTAAAAATTTTACTCTACAGCTTGTTTATTTTTTCTCAAAGAATTTATGTTTCTGTAATGTTTTTCTACAGGAAACAATTTAATTTGCATAACAGACAAATATTAGAATATATAAAATAAAAATTTATATAATAAATAATAAGTAAAAGATTAAAATAAAAAATAAAGCAAAAGGAAATATTGTATGGCTTAGAGGAGCAATCAGGTAATTTTTAATAATTTTCATATGATTTAAAGGATAGTTTGTAAAATTGTGTAACTTATATGGCATGTTTATTGCAATTAATGTAACATTTTAATATGGGCATTAACTGTTTAAAGAGATTCAGAAATGTAGTAGAAAATGAGATTAAATCAGGTCTTGAGATTTTGCAGAGTAAAAATATGACTGCATAATCAAATAGCAGTTATAGATTAATAGATAATTTTTTTTTCATTAAATAGCATGAAATAAAATAATTTCAATAGGAAAATGTTGTTTGATATATTTTGAAACAGTAGCAGTAATGCTACAATCAAACCGGGTAAGAAATCTTTAATTTAAATCTTTTAAAAAGAAATAAGGTATCTTACTTCTTCTAATATCTTAGTTGTTCTAGAATGTTCTCCATTTGTTAAACTATCCAGCATTTCATCAACCATATGAATCATATAGTCATTGTCTTTAACAAAACTCAAAAGGCTGTAAATAAAAATTACACAGAAATATAATTACTCCAAATTAAAATTTTGTATATTTGCATACATAATTTATTAGTATTTTTTTATTTCAGAAGTTTTAATATGAATCTTGAATATATTTTCCCAGATACATTCATTTGATTTCACTTATCTGTAATAAATTTCCGAAAACATACCAAACAATAATTCTCACTTAAAAATTTAAAAAATTGGAAAACAAGTTCTAATTAAATGAAGCCCAAGTTCAGATGTTGCTTACTTGTATTACATTCATACATTATACTTCTATATATAGTTGCTTAGATTTCTACATGATATCAAGTAACTGTTTAAAAAAATTTCAGGTAAATGTAATTTTAAGGCATATTTTAAAAAATAATATTTTCAGGCTAACATATCTCAGATCATTTTTTTTTAGATGATAAGAAATTAAAAATTTTAAATTAAAAAATTAAACCCTATAGTGTATAAAAATAAAACTGATAATTATTTTAAATAAGCCGATCTTTGAATTCTTATAATAATAAATAAATAAAAATTAAAATGAAATGAAATTTATGAGATTTAATACTTTATTGAACCTTTTCTTAAAATCTATACTTATAATAAAGCTCAATGTGTGTGTGGGTGTGTGTGTTGGCGCTCTACAGACCAGACCGTTGGACCTACAGCTACCAAATTTGGTACATGTATACCTTGGAGGTTGGAATGAGGCCTTTTTTCCAATTTTTAATTAGAATTTGAATTAATTAAAATTTAAGCGAAATTTCGACGATTTCCCGCTATAACTTCCGAAAATATTATCGCACAAACATGATTTTTACATCAATTTAAAGATTAAAAAATTAGCTTTCTAATGGTATTAGTGTTTTAATGTATAACTTAAGCTTCTATTTTTAACGAATTTTTAAAGAAATATTTTGACCATGTTTTACAACAATATATTTCGGACAAAACAATAAAATTTAATCTGCACGAGCACCTCAAGGGGGGAAAATTACGTTTTATCAGCATGTTGCCATCCTATTGACGGAAGTTCAAACTAAAAAACAACAACTATCATTACAAATTAAATCCAAAGAAATGCAACTTTTAGCACGTGACTGGATAAAATAAAAGAAATATAATATGTGACATTTTCTAAAATAAATAATGAACGAGCAAAGGGAAAAAAATAGCTTTTATTAAACTGTTGAAATCATACTGACAGAAGTTCAAATTAAAAAATAAATTAACTGTGACTGCAAATTAAATTTTAAAAAAATGTAACGTTCACCAGGTGATTGGGTGAAATTAAATAAATATTAAATGTTATGTTTTCTAAAAAAGAAATACAAGACAAAGGTTTCTATGATCGTTTGCAACATCTATATCATTAATTTAGTGAATCAGTGTTACGTGACTTTCGAAGTTTAAGTATATCTGGCAGAGAAATTATAAAGAGAGCAAGGCACATAAGTATTTAATTGAAAATCTTAGACCCCATTACTCTTGGCGAACCAGCTGGTCGCCAAAGGCATCTAGTTATTAATAAAAATCAATTTATGGAATGGGCAATTCCCATCCTGTGCTTGGAATTCTTGTAGTCATAGTACCGATTTTACACAAATTCTTCATGTTACACAATCTTTACTTCAGTGCTTTCAATATGGATATTTTTTCATTTACTTTCTCCTTAAAAATATTAAATTTAAGTTGAAGCCTTCAAATGAATTTCATTTTTCTGAATGCAGTTTTTATTAACATTTAAGGATATTTTATCCAAATTTTGTAATAGTTTAAACCTTTGTTATAAAACAAATCAAATTCCAGGAAAAAGATAAGCATAATTACAACCCAAACCTAGACAATGTTATATATAAATCATTCTACTTAACATGTTTAGGAAACATTATATTAAATTCAACTTCAAATAGAGAACTTCTACTAACCTTTCTGCATACTGTACTCCTGTTTCATCTCCATAAGTAGCCAGGACAAGATCAGTATCTTCTTTACTTAAATTGGAAAATGTAGAGTCATAATGGGGAGCATAAGAGCTGTATGAACCGTAATTATTATACTGAACTAAAAAAAAGGGGAAAAAAATATATTAAATGAATTTTAATAGCAGAAATAAAAATTAAATGCTGAACTGCTGTTAATTAGTTACAAGGTATCTGGATTAAGATATCAAAAAGTACAGATTGGAGAAACAAACACCGTTAAGAAGGTACTCAGACATTTTTAAGAAATTGTTGCCTTTTTTTAATATAATTTTTTTCTATCCAAATCATACAAATGAACCACAAAAGTTGCTTTGTACCTTTCTTTTCAAATAGCAGTCAAGAACTGGCTGTCACAGCATCAAAACAAAATGTCCCATTTAGCATGTAGGTTGGCTACCAAATTAAAATCCGTTGCACATCTTAATCATTATTTACAAGCAGAACATTATATGGAGCCATTCATTCAGGTTCAAAAAACAATAATTCTTCAGTAAGAAAATTGACATAATGTAGAATAATTGAAATTATGTATTTTAAAGACAATAAGGTATTTGTCTTTTTACAAAATACTATTAGGGTAATTACAGAGCCACCAATTATGTTCATGTAAATGTTATGTCATTAATTAGCAAAGAAATTAACAGTTATCTTCTTTCATGCAAATTAAAATGAAAGCTACTCAAATAGTTTTTTCAGCATCAATAATTAATTTTTGATCCTTCCCATCAGCACTAGTACTTTAAAAGTGCTGTCCACATAAATAGTTGATCAGACATTATAGATGACATATAAAATATGTGTTTCTCATAAAGATCCTCAGGTTCAACATAGTTTTGAATATTTACTTAATCCTTAAATACAAATTATAAGTTCTTCTTCCTACATCATAATAATTTTATTTATATAAATAAATAATGAATCGAGAAAAGACATTTTCCAATAACTCTTATTTTCCTATTTATTTATTATTATTCACATAAAAACCTTATTCAGGATAAAAGCATTGAAAATGATGATAAAAAAAAGAAGAAAATAGAATTAAATTACAAGAAAGGAAAATAAGATTCTTATATATTTTCATCACCCACCATTAAAACAAAATAAGTAAAACTGAAATCATATTGTAGTATACTTCAAACTACATAATATTAATACATCATTGTTTATATGTGTTTCTATATTCATCCCTAATTTATATCAATTATTTTTTAACATGTTATTAAATAAATAACTGAAAATATCATTACCATTTTAATAATTAATGATAAATAATTAAAGTATTAATTACTTGGTTTAACAAAGTTTTTAGGGTCTTCTTTGAAGCCAGCTATAGTACCAGTGCCTTGGGTTACTTTCCCAGCAAGCATTTCAAGATTGACTTTCACATCCTTGTCACCTAAAAGCAAATTAAATTCAACATTAAATATCTATTTCAAAAAATCGTGATTAGAAAATAATTTTTGTTTATTAAAGAATTTTAGTATTATTACAAACAAGAAAATCTTGATGCTTTGCCCTACCTGCTTTAGGATGTATTATTGCCAAAGTTGTAGTGCCATTATCGCTTTGACGCAAGAATCCAATCTGGAAAAACACAAATTAAATTATTTCTGACTGAGAGCATTTAAGTACACCGATTTTGTTATCATACATCATACTATCAATATTCTTTAACATACAATCAAAACAGCAACTAAGCATAAAAATCAAAAACAATAAATATCAAGAATTTTAAAATAAAGGATAGTATAGTTACAAGCAACATATTAAACATACATTCATTCAGCTTCAATTCATAAGCAATTAGGGATTGTTTTTTTAAAAATTAGGATTACATATTTATTTGTCACAATTTACATTTTCTTTGAATTGCATCACTGTTTCTTTAGTCTTCAATAATTGCAATTGCATCAAAGTATTGTAACTTACGAAAAAAAAAAAAATGCTGCTAAATATGTATATATAAGTGATTTATTGAATTTTTCAGAAAAGTTTACCAACAGAAATATTCTTTTGACAAAAAAGAAGTCCCAAATGCTTCAAGAAGCCTTGCCATAAATATAAAATTAGTTAAGATTAGTTAAAATGAACCACTAACTACCTTTGTATTTGGTTTTTTCAAGGTTAAGCGATCAGCAGCTGCCTTTGCTGCTTTTTGAGCAATTTGCAAGATTTCTTCAGGGCTCATGTCATCATCATCTTCATCAGGTTCTGCAGAACTCCAGCTAGAAAAGAAATGTTAGAAATGAAATGTTTTTATTCAAAGATTATAAACAGAAATTAACCTACATAAAACAAGATACAATTATTCAATATGATAAATAGTCACAACAAAAATTACAAAGTTTAGTAAATGTGGTAAAAAATAATAATCATGACTTAAATTGTTAATGGAGCTTGTAGAGAAATAATTGGTAATATTAACATTTCTAGCATTCTTGTAGGCAATGATTTGCTATTGAAGTTTATTTGTTGAAGTAAAAGTATGCTAATCTGTAAGAACTCACCTAAAACTCTGTACTTATTATAATAACTGATAATTTATAAAAAATATACTTGTTTCTTTTATAAAAAAATGCTCACATAACATCATGATAATAATTATAATCATTCAAAGAGAAATAATACATTGCCAAGACACACTGCATCATAATTTTCTGAATTTACCTAGAATTATGTAAGTGACAGAGACACTAAGGAAGGAACAGCAATGAGCAATATCAACTAGTGCTAAAGAATTTATATTGGTCTAACAATCAAAATAATGATAATTAAAAAAATAAAATGATTTCATTCATTTTGAATAATATATTTGTCACAGTGGTAATTATTTATTCAGTACATCACATATCAATACATTAATGCATAAATTTGTTTATAATTTCATAGTTAAATTTAATATTTAAATTATAAAATAATCAAATAGAAGAGAACTGTGTAAATTTAGATCTCAAAGCAATTAGTGAAAATAAAAATTAGGTTGAAAATATTAAAAATCATCGCTTATATCTATTACCCAAATCAGATAAATAAAATTATATTAAAAGAAAAACATAGTACATATTCCAACTGAAAATATTTAAAAAATGAAATAAAACTATGCAAAACTTTCAAAGCATTTTACCATGGTGGGACTTTTGATTTCTTTGCTTCAGGTTGTGGAATAACACCAGGTTCAGTAGATGCTTCAGTGCCAGGTAGTGACTCTTCACTTTCATCATTAATATTGAAACCCAATTCTTCAACACTTAGATCCAGCATATATGGAAAACTGCGTTTCAAGCTTACCAATTGTTCCTGAAAGTAATTTTCAGGTTATTTCACAATATGCACCAATTTCATGTGAATGAATATGAATTTTATTACAAATTTTCATCAAAATGTAATACCAATATAAATTGTTCACACTTCTCTTTACTTGGCTAGAACAAGAACATTAAAAATAAAATATAAAACAAAATAACCTAACCACATGTAATTTCAATTAACAAATGAAAAGGAATAGATCAATTTGTCAATATTGAAGATTTAAATTTAAATGCTGTAGCTTGAGGTTTCGAAACAGAAAAATAAATAGACACTCTGACAACAAAAAACAATATTGTTAAATAATATAAAAACAATATTCTCAATCATTTGCCCTTAATTGCATCCCCTCAGCATAATCCATTTATTTTTCTCAAATGTCTAACGAATTTACAATTGTATTTTAAATAAAATACATTTATAAATATAATATAAATACTTAATAAAATAAATTTATCAAGCAAAATTATTATATATATATATTTGCTTGTTTGTTTGTAAAATGCTATTTTTATTTTAAATGTCCTAATAATTTCATTTATTATTTATAGCTCATTATTTGGGTTTAAGAGTTTTAAAATGTCTAAAAGCAGCAAGTATTTTAAAGCAGTAATGGACATACATTTTGCTTATTTATAAGTTTAAGACAAATTCTTATTTCAATTAAACACTCTGTAAAGTTTCCTAAAGATAAGTTTTCAATGAAAATATTAACACCTCTCCAAAATTTAACCCACTTTTTTTAATTGCAGTCAATTTAGCCTGCATTATGGAGGTGAAATTCTTAAAAATATTATAATATTATTTTTAATAGTGTTTATTTTCTATGGATATTATTCTATGCGTAGTGTCTTTTGCTAATGACAGTAGAGTATTTTCTGGATCTGCACAATTCTCATTTCGAATTATTATTAATATGCTTTAAAATGAAAAAAAAAGTCTTACAATGTTGCAATATAAAGGTAAAACTGTATTATTAAGATTGTAATCAGTATATGAATGTAAAATTATGAATAACTACTATTTTTATTTTAAAAAATTAAAGGGTAGTTCATTGTAGAAGGGAAAAATGTTCTATAGGTTTACATTTCTTTTACTTTTTTAAAAACATTAAAATTTCTTTATTTTAATTATAAAATAGCTTCTTCATCAAAAATACAAAAGAGGCTAAAAATAATTCATTTAGGTTTTTATGAAATTGCATGAAAGTTTTCAAATCAGCTTTAAACCAAAAATATTTGTGCTAACAAAAAAAAAAGTTTCAAAAAGGGGGAAACTTTTGTGGAAAACAAATTCAGAAATATCAGAGTAAAACAATATTTAAATAATTTTTCTAAGTACTTTCAACTTTTCAACAAACAAAAACACAAGAAATCATTTAATCACTCCTAAAATGATTCCCATAAAGAAAATTCATTTTCGATTATTACCCCAAAAATTTGCAGAACAAAGAATATCATTTCCATTCTAAAAGATTTTAAATATAACTCCTAGGTAAAAAAATGTTAATGCTTTCCCCTTTTTATGATAATGGTAATTTTAGATGCTGAATAGTCAACAGTCATAAAGTTAAATCCCACTTTTAAGAGAAGGCAAACTTTTTATTTTCTCCTGTTCGAAAATATGAGATGCAAAATATAAATAAGAAAACTAAGTTTTTTTTTAATACAAAACTTTAGAAATAAATATTGTAGACATCAACACTCATAATTTAATATTAATAAAGTATAAACATGAAAAAGGTAAAATAGTTTAATTTCACAAAAATAACTTTTTTTTTTAAATTTAAACTTTTTTCAGCATAAAATTGCATATTCATATTTTAACAATTTAAATATTGATCTACTTAAAATACTTTTTTGCCCTGCATTGTTTCCCATTTTAAAACTATAGATTAATGAAATTTTCGCAGAATGTCACATAAAGTTAGTATCTACAAAAGTAGCGAATGTTAGAGAAGAAAATATTAAATTTAGAGAAAAAATGTATACATTATAAGAAATAAAAATTCTCTCCTTATCATACTTAGTTTAAATAAAGACAAAGAATTAAGTTTCTTTGAAATAGGAAAATTGGATGGGCATTGTAGAATCTTACCCGATGCATCAATTTCATGGTAGCATGCCAAAGTCTCCGAGCTGATTTATAGTAAATGGTGTCTGGTCGATTATATGTAGTGGCATTGTCACACATTAATTTCATATCACTCTGAAAAGAAAAAATGCAAAGTAAAATAAAATGTATTTCAATGAAATTAATTAAGCAGTTTAAGCAACGTTAATTTGTTAAGTTTAGTAATAATTAAAATCACACAATATTGAGCAAAATATATATATATATATATATAATTTTGCATTACATAGAGATATCTATGCAGAATGCAAAGGATACAAGATGGGAAATTAAAAATTAAAAGGATAATTTTTTAATTTATGCAATGGTATAACTGTAGAGATCAGTCAGATAAATAGGAAAATGGAATTTAAAAAAGTGCTTCTTATATCATATTTAACATCAACAGATTTTTCAGTGTTGCATGCCTTAGTCTCACACAGTCAGAGTATTTAAAGTCTCATCTGCAATCTATTTCTCTGTCAGCTTGGTCATCATCTAATGTGAAGAGAGAACTACAAATGCAGTTTGTATTGGAAATGTATTATTACTCTTTTATTTATTTTTAGGATGACAACATTAGTTATAGAATATTTTTAATTCCCTTGTTTAACTGATGGCATTTTATTGAAATAAAAATGTAGCAAATCAGGTTGAATATACTTCCAATAGGGATTTTTTTTTTTTTTTAAATTTAGAAAGTACAACAAGAATGGTGATTTCCCTTAAGCAGCTTTAACATTTTTATAGAAGGCCGTTTAAAATGTTTTTTGTATTTAATAAGATCCACCCCCCTCCCATTAATATTTAGGAATATAATATGCCAAAAAATTGTGCGTGTGAGTTTTCTTAATAGACTATATATACTAAAGCAAACAAGGCTTATGAAACAATTTAATCAAAATTTATAAATGAAAATAAAAAAATAGCAAAAACTTAAATTAATAGATATCATCAGTTAGAAATGCATCAGTTAAAAAGCATCAATTAGAAATGTATTTTTAGAAAGATTCTATGAAAGAAATGATATATGAAACAGAAAAATAAAACAAAGTGGGGGAAAAAAAAAACACCTTGAATTCTGATAAAGATTTATAATCTCTGTCATCTATTTTCTTAGTAATAGTGCTGAAGTCCATAGGGTTGCTAATAATACTAGAATACCCAGGAGCAATGGCATCTGTCACAGGCCAAGCAAAAAAGTCATTCGGATCCTTCCTAAAAATGAAAAATACATTTTATTAATACTTCACCGTATAGCAGAACATCAATAAACCAATGGAATTGGAAAAACAAACGTCAATTTTGATAATAAAATTTTTACTATAATTTAGACATATCTCAACTGGATTTCAAGAACAGCATGGGAATTCTTGTAACATTTCTATGGTTTTAAGAGAACCATTTCCTTCAAGTTATCCATTTATAGCTATAGTCATTTCAAAACTGTCTCCAGTTTGCTTAACAAATGCAAAATCACCAAACGAAAAGTCTAAACTGTAAAGAGCATTCCATTTAAATTGACCATGTGTGGATGTATATTATTGAAGCAGGCAGGCAGTAATAACAGAAGAGTTTTAGGATAATTTTGGTTTTGATTACCAATCTGAATGAGATAGGTGTACATCAATATAATATTCCTTCATATTTTCATACTCAGAGTACAAAATATAGCTCATTTTTTCAAGTTCATCAAAAACATAACTATTAGTTTAAATAGTTAACTATTAACTTAGACCTTGCTAAGTTTCTGTCAGCAAATGTCAAATATTCAGATGTCACCCAAAGTCTTATTCCTGTGTCACCTTTTCTCTTTATACTGTTTATAGATACTTTCCTACTTTGCTGGTACTCTCCCATTTTAAATTTTGTCTTTGTTGTTAAATGGATAACTTTCAATTTTAAGTTTAATTTTTAAAAATTAAAAAAGATTTTAACACATGATTGTTTATAGGAATGATTAAAAAACATTCAACTTGGTTACATTGAAATATCTTTATATACATAATAAAACACATTTTATACACTGAGATATACTTAAATCAGAGGGTGGAGGATAAAACATAAATGTACAAAATACACACAATTAGTTTTCTATAATATGTATAACTGCAGGATTTAGTATAGTATTTTATTCAGAGTAATGGGAATTTTTTTTGTGCATAAAAAAATGCCTTTTTGTTTTTATCTACTTACAATGTAGAACAAACTAGAAAAGGAAAATACAATCAATTAAGAACTTTAAAGGCCAACTACAGATTACTTTTGATATAAACTAAAATTATTCAAAACTGTACAGGAAAACTAAAAATGACAAGGCATTACAAATAACTATTTAAAGATAAATTATTTGGCTTTACACACTGGACTAACCATATTCTAACTTACTCCAATTAATTTCAGTTCAAATTGCTTTATATCATGTTTGTAACATTAGTATTTATTGCTAATAACTGAATGCTAATTCAACTACCAACAAATTCTAAGTCTCATCATTGCAAAAATGTGTGGATCATTGACAAGATTCCTTTGTGATTTTTAAAATGTTAAAATATCCAAAATAATAAAAGAAAACTTTAAAAAATATCTTCAAAAACCCTTAAACTAAGATCAAATATATGGAATTTTTTAAATTATAGAACCAATTTGAGAACACATTAATAAAAACTACAAAGATTAAATTAATCTTTTAACAGGCTTTAAAAAAAAAGCAAGATTTATTATTTAAAAATATATGTAGAAGAATTTCCCTTTAAATTCATGATTTCTAAAACTCTAAGCAAAAAGCATTCAGAGATTTAGGTACCACAGTTTCGTGATAAATATATAAAATAAATCAAGCTTCTCATATAAGGGAAGATTTCTACAAAGTCAAATAACTGAAAACAGCAATTATTAGTAAAGCAATACAAATAAAAACTAAAACAATATAATAAATTAAAATAAATGAAGGATCTATATAAATATGCACACATTAGAATATTTAAAATTATATTTCCATATATTACGGACCAAAAATTTATTTTGCCAGCAAAACTAATTACTTACGCTTGTAATTTCTTCACCAAGAAACTGAGAAGAATTTGTAGAGGTGTCTTCATAGTCTTTTTCTTAAGTGTACAAGTTCTGACATCCCGTGTTTGTTTCTCAAGAGGAATAATAGGATGAGGTTCAGAAACTGGACGAACTGGAAGGGAATCCCGGGAATCATGACTTTCTGGCAACAAACGGCTTGATTCTTGCTCCTTTCGTCGCTTTTCCTGGAAAAAAATATAAATAAACAATAAATTGGAAATCTTTAAACAATAGACCTAAAACTCTTAAATATCAAGAGACAAAAAATTCTTAGGACTGTCAGCATTTAACAAATACTAACTAATTATTTAAAACTTTGGGAAAAATAACATTTTTAATTTCATTGCTTGCAGCATACATGAAAAGATTGCTTGGATTTCTTGTTCTATAAGTAGATACTTTGTATATGAGAGAACTTTCGATTCCTAGGTAATACTGGCAATTTTAAGAGATCAGAAATTTAATAATTTAAAAGAGTATTAAAAGAAAAGAAACAATTTAAAAGAGTACAAAGTACAACAATTTAAAAGAGTTTTTGGTATCAATACTAAATACTTCTACAATTTAAAACTTGACATAACAGCACAAGAAAACAACTTAACAATAAACAATAACAACAATAAGGTCAAAATGATTTTTTTTTTTTTAAGATTTAAAATGTAATATCCATTTCTTTACTGTTAATAACAGTAACTACAGCAACATTTAACAGAATTCCAATAATTATTAAATGAAACTTACATAAAAATAACATTCTTTAAAAATATTTTTGATTACATTCATTTCTAGCAAAAATATTTATAGTTTCAAGTAATTCTTGTAACCTACATTCACATTTATTTCAGGAGCTGTGATATTCGAATTTTTCTTAAAGTTTAGTCAAAAGTTCAAAACTCCGCATTGGAATTTTAAGCTGTGCTGATATGGCAATAAGGTTAAAAGGCGGGGAAATATATTGTTATTGTTTCTAACTTGGTTGAATTCTAAATATCAAAGAGGTAGAAAAAATCTGATACTCATCAAAGTTAGAAATAAGTATCAATTGACACATTTTTCAAAGTAAATAGATTTTCTAAACTAGCAATAACAAAGCTACAAAGCCTTGTTTGTATGTTTGTACTCTTTAGTTGTTTTTGCTTACATATATCAGAGGATTACAAGAAAATAAGTACTATGAGCATCCAAACATGTCACTAATGTTATGTAATAACACAGTTTAAGTTTCAACATCTAATTTAAGAAATCTTTATCATAAAAAAATCAGAGATATCTTACTTTTCTATCATGAGAATGTTCTCTATGATGATGGTGGTGGTGATGATGCTTTCTTTTTCGTTCATGGCGTTCCTTGTCTTTATCAGTTGATTTCTTTTTCTTCTTCTTCTTGGATTTCTTATGCTTTTCATGAGAATGACTAGAACTCTTCTCAACAATCTTAGTCTCTTCAAACACAGGTTTAATATCTTGTGGAATGCGAGGAATCTGGGAAGAAGAAGAATTAGAATTGGATGCATGAACTGGAGACTGTATGCTTCCTCCAACCTTTAGCACTAATTTCAATGGTTTCTCTTGCCGATCTGTAAAACAAGAACAAGAAGAGTTATTATAATGCATGTGCTAGTGAAAGAAAGAAGGAAACTTTAATTTTCAATTCATTTCTTCAGTATTTTTAAGAGGAGAAAAAATAATAAGAAATAAACTGATAAGAGATGATATGACAGATTAATCTCTTTTGCAACAATGATCTAAAAGCAAAACTATTAGACATTAAAAACCATTTTTCTTCATTAAAATCAGACAAATAAGCTTTATTTCATTGCAAATTCAATATCATAAAGCGACAAACCAGCCTTTCATAACAATTTTAATGCTATATTAATTTTTTATAATGAACATACTAATTTAACTAACAAATTTATATTTTCTAATGCAATTTCTTTTTTTATTTGCAATTTATACATTTCAATTTAAGGCATGAATTTAAATTGAACCAGTAACTGAACTTTGTGATTGGGTTTGTATTTAAATACAACCAACTGTATTATAGGGGTTAGGTGTTTTTTTTTAAATTTTTTTTTTTTATTTTGTTATGACTGAGCAAGAACTATTGATATGATATGACTTTCACTTGCAAAAATTGACAGCTATTTTTGGTAATACCTTCTAAAATTGCTTCAGGTTCCTTTTTTTCTCTGATATATTCCCTTTTATTTTCATTCTGAATTTGACAGCATAATCACATTTAAATATCTACAGATATTCATTTAGCCATGAATGAATCCCACTTTATCCACTCAATTTTATATTAATCAGTTTACCATTTAATATGGGAAACATACATACATTTATATATTGATTTGTCCAAACTTACTTATTACTTTAAGTAATTAATAACTGTCAAAGAACTGTAAAAAAATAAAAATATTAACACTGATACTGATTAAATATACACTTATTTAACACTGCCAAAAATGATTCAATTAATATTTCATCTAAAACATATGCAAAATTGTAATCCAATACATGAAAGATAAAATTAATTGCTAGATGTAAAATTTTATCTTTCTGCTTTTGGGGAATTCCCAAAAATTGCATTAGTATGAAAACACTTACTTCAGTACTATATGAAAGTAAAACTTTACTACCTGAAAGTAAAATTTGTTAACAAATGCCCTCTCTCAAATAAGAATGAAAAATAAACCCTATCATAATGCTCCAATTTTCAAACTCTTGTAATTTGCATATAAAAAATACATACATACGAGGGACAGAATGCATCTTTATATTCAAATTACAATTACAGGTATTGAAAAAGGTGATAATTAGCTGCTACTGATGGTTTAATTAATGATAATTAAGGATTATTACTTATCAGAAGCAATCAAAACTGACAAATTACGATAATTCCAGAAATATCCAATTTTTTTTTTTTAATGAGGCGATTCTTAATTTTGATTAAAGTGTTTTTTTAGATAAAGAACAAAATCTTATATTAATAAGTTGAGTTCTCTATTGTCTTAATATAAAATAAATTTCAAATAAGAAGAGACAAAGATAAAAATCTGATAAATACATAAATTATCTGGAGGTGAAGATTCGGCACTCGGTGAAGATATTTCATACTCACTACATCTGCCAACTTTCTTAAATAATAATTTTTGTTTTGGAGCTTGATCTATAGAGAATACAACAGAAAACACCAATTTAAAAAAGAATTCTTGCAAAAAAAGTATATAATATTAATTAGTATAAAACACTTAATTATCAATTTCTAATTTCATACAAATAATTTTTCGTTTTCTTCACAAGGATCTGTACACAGTTAAGGAATAAAGTATCTCATACATTGCAGTATGAGAAAAATTTCTATAATCAAAATGAACAACCTAAAATAAAATATAACATTGCACACAAAAAAAAATTAACATCAAGTTTCTTTGAACCAAGATAAAAGTTATAAAATGCATTTGTTCCATTAATTATTTTTATTTATTTGAACAATATTTGAAATTTAAAACAAACAATAAAAATAAACAAGATGAATTGTTTGAATAAAAATACAATGATCAATGGGTAAAATAAATACTAACACTACAAATGCATATAATAATAAATGACGAAGTTAATAAGTATTCCAAAAGCTACTGCCTGTAATAAAACTGAAGCAAACATATCAAAACAAATAGTAAAATGAAATTCTTTTCTTAAACATCAGGACAGTAGCAATACAATTTATACATTTCCTGAAAATAATTGCTAAAAAATTTCTAAATTAATTGTTATAAAAGCGAGGTGATCAATCAAGATTAATTGAATTCTAAAAGAATACCTTTATATTCATGTAACTACATTAATAGCTTTCACACTAATATAATTGATAAAGTCAGATACATAAATGAGAAAGAAATTATATGAATACTAATAAGTGAAACTGAAGCTAGAAAATTTACCCCCATTATTCAGATGATCAGGGCCCGACTAAGGCAGGGACAGTTGCCACAGGCCTACCCCATTCGAGAGGGCCCCCAAATTGAAAAATATCATAGACAAGTTTTATGCCCAGTTCTTTATCACTGAAGTAGTTAAGCAGGGTAGGGGGACAAAAACGTTTTTGCCCCAGTCTCCAATTAGACTAAGTCAGGCCCTGCAGATGATTGTCATTGGCATAACAAAAAAGTTTAGAAATGATCCAAGATACAATGAAAACAAATTTCATGCATTCACATCATATCTTCATACATTTTAAAGTAAATTATTAAGGGGCGAAAATGAAAAATATTCTCCAGGTGCCATTTACACTATTAAACTACTGAAAATTACTAAGGTTGAAAAACAATCATATTATACTATGCTGAGTGTCATTTAATCTGGTTACATCACTAATAATTCCAGCTGGGGGGAAAAAAACAGCTTAACAAAATTAGTTAAACATCCACAATAGCAGGAATTACTGCATTTTTAAAAATTTGTTTTCTGTGTGACAGTATTCTTATTCAGGCAAGAAGTAACTTATCCTTACCACAAGAATCACAATTGTTATCTTCCAAAAATTCTCAAGATTCTATAATATCATTACAAAGTACAGAGAGGAAAGTATAAAGTTCCTAGAATTCTTCTTTCTCATACTTCAGAACATCCTTTGGTGAGACTCTGATGTTCAAAAATAAGATACCATCAGGCTGCTTTCTCTTATTTCATCTAGCTATATTCAATGCCTTTTCTTTGAGAGTTAAAAAATAAAGATACTTTTCCATTATACCAGCACAAGCGAAAAGTCACCAATAATGATGCAACCGCCAAACAGAATGTCGCCACCAGTAACTTTTCACTGTCACATTTTTTAAAGAAAGTCAGGGCCATTTTATCACCTGCGCCAAAATGGCGACTGTTTGCTGTTGCCATAAAGTCTGCTAGGTGAGATTTGCGCCAGTATAATGGAAAAGTACCAAAATAAACTTTTCTAAGTGGACAAAATGCAATTTCAACACAACATCCACAAAATATCATTTATGGCAGACCAGATTCTGCCTTCGACACTATTGGAAGAACCCTTTATTTTATTTATTTTTTGTTCATTTTATTAAAACAATAGACTTCTGGAATTCGTATAGCTAAACTAATCTAAATGAGATAAAAATCAATAACATAATTTAACACTAAAATGCCTAGAATCAAATATACGTTTCTTTTTTTTAAAATAAACATGTAAACAGAAAGTGGAGCTGTTCAAATAAAAAGTGAATGTGATAAGAATTCATATTATACAAAAAAAATAATAGAATAAAAATATTTAGATGAATAAACATATTACATCCAAAAAATAAAAGTGCAAGAAAAATTTGTTTGCTTTGAATGATAGAAAACTCTTTATATAATTAGATGCAAATTTTTTTAAAAAGAAGGAGGAGCTCTTCAGATAAAAAATGAAGGTGATAAGGATTCATATTATACAAAAAAAAAAAAAAAATGAATGAATAGTGCTAGAATAGAATGAAAATACATAGAAGCGTAAACATATTACGTATAAAAAATTAAATTGCAAGAAAAATTTGTTTGCTTTGAATGATTGAAAACTCATTAGATAATTAAATGTAAATTCTCATATACACTGATGGAAAAAAAATCCCAACAGCAGGAAGGAGCTGTGCTAGCTAAACGAAATTTAGTAGGCATGTTTAATTCGATTCAAATTTCGATGTGTCGATCATGTCGATTCAAATTTCGAGCTACGCATGTAAGTGTGGCGCTAGTAGCGACACTATGAACATGCAAATGAGGTTTGCTTTAAATAAGCGCTGAAAGGTTCGTGATCGTTATTTACAGTTGAGATTTGACGTAGTGGGTTAATGTTAGTCAAGGATGCCTCTGAGAAGACGAAGAAGCCATTATCAACAGCTCACTGAGCCAACACAACAGCTCACTGAGGTCGTGTTGTAGGGCTACGAGAAGGTGGGTTTTCTTTCCGCGATATTGCTGTAAGACTTGGCAGGAATGTATTCACTGTGCATGAGTATTGGCGGCACTGGTCAAGGGAAGGTACTGCATCAAGAAGACCAGGTTCCGGGCGGCCACGTGGTACTACTGAGAGGGAAGACCGTTGTATTCGGCGTATGGCTGTGGCTAATCGCACTGCATCTGCAGCTGAAATTCGAGCTGCAGTTGGCACCACAGTGACACAACGAACTGTAACAAATCGGTTTCTTCAAGGACAGCTCCGAGCCAGACGCCCTGTACAGTGCATTCCACTGACTCCAAACCACTGCCGTTTGCGACATGAGTGGTGTCAAGCTAGAGCTCATTGGAGGACGGAGTAGAGATCTGTTGTGTTTTCTGATGAAAGCCGGTTCTGCCTTGGTCGCAGTGATAGCAGTTTGTTGGTTAGAAGGAGGCCAGGTGAACGCCTGCTAGTGACCTGTCTGCGGCCTAGACACACAGGGCCTACTCCTTGAGTTATATTTGGGGAGCAATTTTGTATGACAGTAGGAGCACTCTCGTGGTTATCCCACGCACTCTGACTGCAAATTTGTACGTCAGTCTAGTGATACAACCTGTTGTGCTGCCATTCATGAACAGCATTAAAGGGGGTGTTTTCCAACAGAATAACGCTCGCCCTCATACCGCTGTTGTAACCCAACATGCTCTACAGAGTGTCGACATGTTGCCTTGGCCTGCTAGATCACCAGATCTTTCTCCAATCGAGCACGTATGGGACATGATTGGACGACAACTCCAGTGTCATCCACACCCAGCATTAATCATCCCTGTATTGACCGCCCAAGTGCAACAGGCATGGAACTCCATCCCACAAACTGATATCCGACACCTGTACGACACAATGCATGCACGTTTGCATGCTTGCATTCAAAATTCTGGCAGTTACACCGGTTACTAATGCACCAACATTTCACATTTGAAATGGCTCTTCTCAGCAATGGCTCTACCTGTGATCTTGAAACTTTAATCAATTAAATATGTTACCTAGACAAATGTATTCCTAAAATTTCATTACTGTACAATAATATTTTCATGGTGTTGGGATTTTTTTTCCATCTGTGTAGAATGTTAGCTCTAGCATGATGAAGTAATAGAAAAAAACAAGATTTTGGAACAAAAATGTTATAAATCTAATTTTGAGCAGTAAACCTTTCTTTGATACAGTTAAATGGAAATTGACATCTTATAGAGAAATTCAATGCATGTGTTAACAAACTTTAAATGAAATCTTATTAACCATGCATTAAGTCCTATAGGACTTAATCTATTTCTGGATAAAATCCAATTAAGATCAGTCTGTATTTTAAATCTGAAAATAGAAAATCATTTGTTTAAAAATAGAAACTGCATCAGGAAGTATAAGAGAAGATTTTTGACAAGAAAATATTGATATTGAGAAATATTTTTAAAATTTGAAGAAATTCAAATTTAATTCAATAGCCTACTTAAAACCTATTATGGCATGGGTTTTATAATTTTGAATAGGGATAAGGACAAAAACCAGAGATAGGTCAGGTTTCTTTCCTTATCAGAAATGTAACAGCAATTTTTAACATGAAATATGTCCACATGCATGATTGTGATTTTTAATTTAATAAAGTTTTGAATCTATAAGTATTTACTATGAGAAATTATCACCAGGTTACAATAACTTACATTCAAAATTAGAAAAAGACAGCCACTTCAAGAGAAAAACAAACATAAAAGAATACAAAATAAAGTTTTAAAAAAAATCCAAGCAGATTCCAATGAATTTTCATGGAGTTATACATTAAATGAAAAAAGTGTAGGAAATTAGATTTGATGGTAATAATTTCATTTTAAAGCTTGTATAGGAAATTGATACAAACATAATATCTTCAGAGTAGCAATAGTGCAACCCATACGCTTCGCTAATTATATTGGTTAAATAATATTTGCATTTTCATGATTTTAAAAAAAAATGCACCAAAAGTTCAGAATAAAATTCAAGTCTAAAATCATTAATACAGAAAATATTTCTACATCGATGAGATTCTAGCAGCACATTTTTTAAAAATTCTTTTTTGTTTTATTCCTTTATTTATTTGTAGAGTAAAACTTCTTGAAATAAAAGACACTTTCTCTCTCTCTCTCTGTCTCATGCACACACACACACACAAAAAAACTTTAAATGTAACATAAATTTTATATATGAAAATAAGAAGTATATGTTAAAACTACAATACCTAAATTTTAAATTAAATATTAGAAGTTTCTACATATCAAAAATTTTTGGAATAAATTAAGTACTAGAAGCATACAGATAAAACATTTGGAGTTCTGATACAAGAAAATCAGAAGACAAATAAAATTTTATTATTACAGGTTAAAAACATATTAATCAGAAAATTGTATTTAAAAAAAGCCATTAGCTACTTATCAACTTTCAAAATCCATTTACTTTTTAAATCAATACAAAAATATATTTAAATGCATCACTTTAAACTAAAAATAATAAATTTAGAAAAACAAATGTTTAGAAATCAAAGTTGGGTTCAATAGTTATCGATCAAAATCAAACTATATGCATTTATATATAATGTAAGAATATCAAAGAAAACATTGCAAATATGATGATTGTAACATAAAATGGATAACAAGAAAATCTAAAAACACTTAAATGTATTAATTTTATATGAAACTGAAAAAAGGAACTTTCAACTGCAAGCTTAACTTTAAATAAATTACATTAATTTAAAATAAAATTATTTATTAAAAACATATAACAAATAATAATAGCTCATTTAAGTTATTTTCTCTCAATATCCTTCAACTAATATAATCCTAATTTTTTAATCAAAGATTCAATATTATACAATATAATAAATTAAAGATGATTTTTTTTTTGAAATTCTGACCAATAGTGAAAAGGAGAAAAAAAATATTAATAATTATATTCAGGATGAGTAGTTTAAATAACTTTCTTTAAGGAAATTACAGGATATTTTAAGATAAGGAATTATTTTATTACTTTTAAAAGATGAAGCAGTCAATTTGAAGAAATTTACATAGATTGCATTGTTAATAAATTAAGAGCATATAGTCGAAATTCCCACTCTTCACTTTATTAAATCAATATCTATGATGGCCTCTATTTTCAGAACATGTAAAATAAAATAAAGTATTGCTTAAATCATGGAGCTTGTTACATAGTTAATTTGAAATTCTTCATATTTTTTGTCTTGATTTTTTTAATCCTATATTTTATCTATTTTTCCAAGTAAGGATGCCAATTTTATGAGAAAATTATATTTAGCCAACCTCAATTTCATTTCCTTTATTAAAAAAAAGAGAATTTCGGTTTCAACCCAATAATTCAACGAAAAAGCAATAACAGAATATTTTTAATTTGCAATATAATATATTTGTGTAAATCAATGTTCCAGAACGAATAATTATTGCACAATACAGTTGTTTCAAATTATTTCAACATGATATAAGTTACTTCACAACATTTTGTACAGCATTTTCAATATATAATTATTCAGCTTAAATAAATAATAATTTCTATTAAAAGTCTGCAGATTTGCAACTTGCAATCGTACTGTAACACAGAATAGGAGTTTTAAATTCGCCCATATGCATAAACCATATATTGACGAAATAAAGATTTAAAAAAAAAAATAGAAGGAAATTCGGATTTAGATTCATAAACCGTAAGAGACAAGTATCAGAGCCAAAAACAATAATACGAAGAATAATTAATTACAGACTTTCAATATTATTATGCTTTTAAAAATTTAAAATAACATACCATCTAACGATATTTCCTTCTTCTCCGATTTATGATGCTTTTTGTGCTTTTTGCTTCCCATGATAATTTAGTCTATACAAAATGAACTATGTTTGTTAAAATGGAACGAGCGTCAAAAATTAAAGTTCAACAGCATTTGTAATTCTTATAAGCCAATCAACTTAATTGTTAAGGTTTATTCAATAATAATATATATTACATCAAAATTATCACAGATTTCTTATTAAATGATAAAATTAATAAAAGATATACATTAAAAATTACAAAATCTATTTCCTTAAACCTTTCGCAGCATTTCAAAACAATTTACAAACAAGAAAGTCGGTCTTTGCATTAACCGTTGCGGTTACAGTATTTTAAACACGTGATTGGCAGAAACACAAAATGGTTTATTCTTCGTGACAGGGTAAATTCTCGCTGTTTGAACACCTGCGATTATTTATAAAACTATACGCTCGTAAAAAGCTGTTAAATTTCGTCTGCTTGGTGAAAAAGTTGGATCAAAAATACTTTTAGATTTTTTGATTGACTGTGAATAAACATGAGATTTTGGCGACCTAATATTTTTAAAAGTTTGACAGAATTTAAATTATATTCTACAAATATTACAAATGGCATCAAAAGCTGGCGGGTGAGTTAAATGTCTACTGTACATATTAAAGTATTCGTCATTTGCAACTACGAATAAAATATCCATTATCATACCTTCAAATTAAAGGTTCTATAATAACAGTGTTAACTACTAAGCTTATTTATTTTTGAGATAACAACCTTTAAAACTGCACCCCCTATTCTGTTTATATTTTAGTCACATTTACACATTTTTGCTTGTTTGTTTGTAAATGGACATATTAGAGAATTTTCACAATTAGTTGAATATGCTTTTAGTTTTTTTATGTTATATAATGTACAATATATAAGATGTGCTTTTTTTGTTTTAGTGTTAGTTTAAACCTAAAGTATATGATTAGTTTCCAAATGTTCAGCAGTTTTTAATCAGATTTTTATAATCATCATAAGTTCCATTTGAGGTTCGAATTATATACTTTTTGATGCTGTTTATTTAATAAGAAAATAATTTTAATTTTCAGGTATTTACTTTTATTGTTTCATTTTCCTTAGTTTCATAAAAAAATTTGACATTTAGAAGTCTCCACACTTGCTATTAACTATTTTCCCAATTCGTAGTAAAATTAGGTATTTCTCAAAGGATTTTTAATGTTAAGTGCACGCAGAGAAACTAAAAAAAAAAAGTTTAAACAACAAAAAGGAAACTTTTTACATTTAGAGTAAATGTTTTATTGATTTTCCAATGATGATGATGTGGGTTTGGTAAACCCAATTCTTAGCCCAAACGAGGAAGCATTCTCAACAGTAGTTAAAGGAAATAACAAACTTAAAAACAACAAGTATCCTAATGTAGATTCTATTCTCTAAGTATTTGCATAAAATGCTTTGTATTAAAATATTTAAAAAATCTTTTGCCTTATTGAGTTCTTATGAAACCATATTAACCTAAGGAAAGGAGAATGCATCATCTCTCTGGTACATAAAAAAGAAGATGCAATGCCTTAATTGTAGAATCATTATTTTAATCTGCTCTTTTTATAAATTATCCTCCAATAGACT
>JAPMOQ010052972.1:1715248-1746399 GCA_026543055.1 Argiope trifasciata | reverse complement strand
ATAGACTATACAAAGAGTTAGTTGCTTATGCACAAATCATCACTGATAATTATCAATGTGGGTTCCATATGGAAAGAACTTCATTGGTATATATCTTTATGACGAATTTGATATCAATGCATAAATTCAAAAAAAGTTTATAACTCAATGGATAGAAAATAGCTTATAGAGTTAATGAAAGAGTTTAATATACCTGAAAAATTAATAAAGCCGATTACTATTACTTAAAGTGAAACTAAACTACAAGTCAAAATTTAGAGCCTTTTGAAATTTATTTTCTTCTTAAATGGCCTTAGACAGAGAGATACATTAACTTGACTTTTACTCAATCTTGCTCCTCAAAAGATTCCAAAATTAACAATGGAGGAATAATTTTATAAATCTGGACAAATTTTTGCTGATGATATTAATACTGTTGATCTAATCTGGGAAGTTCTTAAGCCTCATTTTGATGTCCTGTCTGTCTCAAGATGTGCAGAGTCCGACAGAATAGGGTTTTAAACAGGTCTTCTTTTCATTGAAGGCTGAAGTAAAGAAAATGCTTGTCATCAAATGCAATAACTCCAAATATATGATATGTATTAGCCTTAATAATCCTTATTTTGAAATAAGGGAATACAGAGTTGAAGCTCTCAATAGCGTCAAATATTCAAGCTCTGAAATGAACACACTTAACAACATAGAATCAGAGATTCACAACGTTTGACCAACTAACACATATTTTTTTCTATTACAAATTTGAAATTAATTTCATTTTCAGAAAAAAAAAAATTATTCATTTACAAATTTGGTACTTTTCCATTATACCGGCTTTGGTGAAAAGTTGCCAATAATGATGCAATCAGTGCCAAACGGAATATAACACCGGCAACCTTTTGCTGCTACATTTTTAAAGAAAGTCGCGGCCATTTTGTCGCTTGCGCCAAAATGGCGACTGTGTGCTGTTGCCAAAAAGTTTCTTGGCGAGATATGCGCCTGTATAATGGAAAAGAACCACAAATTTCTTACCAGGCCCATTCTCACACATATTTCTGAAACATGAATGATTGAGAATTGTGAAGAGACTTGCTATATTTGAAAGAAGAATTTTCAAAAGTATGTTTAGTGGAATTCAATGTGATAGTTATTGGGAAAGAAGAACCAATTCAGAATTTTACTTACAATTTAAAGAGCCAAATATTATTATATTTGTAACTATATGAAGGATTAAATAGGTAAGACACTTAATAAGATTGGATAATAATCAAACCATTAAAAGGTTTATTTATTTATGTATAACTAAATTATCTAATACCTGAAAAAAAGGGAAACCAAAACTTAGATGATTGATAAAAGGTCATGAAAACTGTTAAGGTGACAAATTAGAAAATCTTAGCCATGAACAGGATTGCATAGAATAGATCTCTGTGGAAAGCCAGGGCTGTTCGACCAGTCAAGAAAGAGATAATCATTAATTAATATTTTTTATCTTAATGTTGTATTCACCATATTTACACATATGGTTTTAAATTATTTCAAAATTTTTTAATTTCCTTATCTGAAGACTGTCTTTAATGCGTAAAATATCAGATTTGTTAAATAAATTTACTATAGTAAATAGATGAAATCATATAAGCCAGGAAATACAGTGATAATAAAGATTTTTAGAACTTCTACTTTGGAAGCATGTTACTACATATTGCAGTAATAAATCAATATATCCATTTGAAATATTAATTTGATGTTGTATTATCTTTTTAAAAAAAAATCTTTGATTGTTTTCAAGCATAATCAATAATATTTTCTTTTAGCATAAAAATGTTACTGGTGAATTTTTGAAAAAACTGTCTTCAGTTATTGGTGAAGACAATATTAGTACTTCTCTTGCTGTCAGGGAACAGTGTGGAACAGATGAAGGTTATCATGGGTATGATATTTTCTCCTTAATTATATTTAGTATTTTTAAAAAAAGATAATATATTTATAAAGACAGAAAAGAATTTGAGACTTTTAATTTCTGTATTTATGAACTGCATAACAGTGACAGTCATCTGAACATGATGGCCTCTATTTCATTAATATCTACATATGTTAACAAATTATTATTTCATTATTATTTCAAGGTATTATTTCAAGGTAATTATTATTTAAAACTTTTTTTTGTATTATCCCACTGTAGCCTAGGTTTAAGATATCAGATTTTAATCAGAGTATTTTAGATTTTATACCTAATGTCTTTTAAGAATTGTCATGGATTTTGTGGCAGTTTTCTGTTAAGGGGATGCCAGACAAAAAAGATAACATAGCCAGAATAAATATTTATTGTTAATGGGAAAATTATCATTTTATTAAATGTTGCATCTTTGTAGCTAAGCATTCTCCAGCTGGTATAATTGAAAATGTGAGAATGGATTACTTACTTAGTTATTATTTTCATATAGTTATAGTTTGAAGATACAGAATTCATAACTCCAAAAAGAGAAAGAAAACTAACCTGAATACTCCTAATCTTTTTTGTTCAAATGGTCATTTTTATGCAATCAGTGACATTTATTGATGTATAATGAATGAAAACCAGATACAAATATACATAAATGCAATCTTACTTTTATATATATTTTAGAAACAAATATTAAAACATTGTTATTCCAATTTTTGAGATGAATTATTTCATACTTTTTTGTGATGCTTTTCTTACCAAAATACATCCTTGTTATTAAATTTCAATTAAATATTACATTTATTGTAAGTTTTATAGAGCAGAAATAATTCATTCATAACTGTTTCCATTTTTTAAAACTAAAACATGAATGCAACTCTTTTTCATACCATTAAATTTTCTTAAAAACTAATTTCAGAAATTTTGATCACATGGTTTTCGTTTATAATCATGCACACTGATCTTAATACTACTACTGAGTCATGTTTGTTAAGTACTTATTTCTTTTGATTGTGATTATTCATGAATTATAATTTTCATATTTAAATAGCAATTGCTTTGATTGTAAAAGTGCTGATTCATTTTCATGGAAGCTTTCATAATTGCTAGCTTCTTAACATGTATTTGTACATGCAAATATGCATTAAAAAGTTGAAAGACTGACATATAGGAAAAGAAAATTTTGATAATTATTCATGTACAGAACAAATATATGTATATATACATATATATATATTGAAATATTTAATTCAGATTAAGCAATGAAAATTAGAAAGTGATTATTAATATTGTGATTTTAAATTCTATTTTATTTCTATTTAAAATGTCATTTGTTTTTTCCTTCAAATAATCAGTATTAGCAAAGGATTTTAAATCTTCAGTGTTTTCAAAATAAATCATCTACTCACTTAAAAAAGAAAAATCTTGCTTTCTTATTTTGGTTATGATTGAACTGAACCTTTTCAATTTCTACCATTCTTTAAGTTTTATCAGATTGATTTTTCTTTTTATGCTATGCACATCATACATATTTTTCTCTACTAACAGAAGGATGGATATGAGGATTAAAATATTACAAATATTGAAATGTGGCAAGTGATAAACACAAGGCAGATATATTGTTCTTAATTTTTATAAACAAAAAAATTTGACCATTTTTACATGATATTTATTTTGCAGCTGTATTATCTTGACTTTTATATCTAAGTGTTTGCTGTTTATTAAAATAATCAGCCAAATGAAATTATGAAAAAAATATTAAGCCAGGCAACATGCACTTAAGAATTGTATAAAAGTATTTCCAATTTTTATTTTAATATATGTGTTGGGGAATGCATTTTATTTGTTTATGAATTTTTAATTGAATGGTTTTATTTATATTTACTAGCAATCTAATTTACCTCCTTTTATTTTACTCTATTACTTACTTTTTATAATCTCTCTTTTTGCTGCAGCAGTTTTAAATCATATTTTGTTCCTACACTTCTGTGTAGTGTTTAAATCCATATTTTCTATTCTCCAGCACTTCTCCCTCTGATGTGGTTGTGTTTCCTCAGTCACAGGATCAGATTTCCGAGATAGCTAAGTTATGCAGCTCTTTTTGGGTCCCCATGATTCCTCGAGGTACTGGCACTGGTTTGGAGCATGGAGTAGGAGCTACTATGGTAAATGATTTGGACCAAACTGTGAGATTTTTAGAACTAGTAAAAAATAATGTGTGTATGTAAACATAGAAGAAAATCAAAAACATCCTGAAAGCATCTAATTATTTTAACCATAAAGACTTGAGAAATTATTAATGGATATTGAGATATTTACAACATTTTGTAGAGCATTTATTGGAGAAGGTTTTAGTACTTTAAAGTCCTATCAAAATAAAAAATAGAGTTTTGTAATTGCAATTTTAATTATTCTACGCATGCTTGAAAGCATCAAACTGCACATATGCAAATAGCAAGAGCTGAGGTATGTACATGTAATATGTTTCTTTGTTTACAAAATTTTAAACAACAAATCATATCTCATTATACCCAAAAGGAAGAACACATTAAATGCCAAAAAACTTCATTTGTTGCACAATAATGAAAATGAAAAGGAAAGAAATGTTCGGTTAGCAAATATCAGAGAAAGAGTGTCCACACTTAGGGATGGTCAGTCTTTTGATGTGCAAAATAACCGTCTTTCTTTAAATTGCATTGCAACGAATTACGGAGACAGAATGTATGTGAATGACTTATGAGCTCCTGAGGAGCAAAATGATCACCTGTCTGCTGATAGAGAAAGACATTTAAATTTGAGACAGAGGAGAAAAAGTGAGAAAAAAGCAACATAAATTTTAAAACAACAAAATATAATTTTTAGTGGATTGTTTTGTCTTCACACAAATCATATTTTCACCTTTTTAGCAGTCTAAATATTCATGAATATGCTCTATAAAAAATTGTTTTGTATCTATTTTTAATAATTTCTAAATATATTTTATGTTTGTTTGATGTTGCATAACATGCCCATGTCATATTGGTTGAAGGCTAGATTAAGTTTAAAGCGAATTTTTCTTGAATGCTATGACACGAGCAATGCCATTCAGGTGCTGTCAGTATATATATATATATATATATATATCTTAATTGGTCATTTAAAAAAAATTACTTTTTTTTAGGATGTTATTTTAAACTGAAATCGATTTTTGCTTTGAATTATGGATGAAAAAAATTTTGCATCCATATAAATAAACAAAAGAATATGAGTATGATTGTTCCATTATAGCTAAATAGCAATTTTCCAGATTGTAATAGAATTTCAAATATAAAAAGACATTCATATATACTATTTTCTATTATTTAATATATAACTTTATATCTTTTTGTGTGTGTGTTTTGTATGATATGGATTTGCTCTGTAAATGCTTGAAGAAAGAAAAATTATGAGACAAAGCTAGAGAAGAAAAGACCAAAAGAAAAAAAAATCATGCTAAATCATGGAAAAGTAATTTTTGAACTTATTAAAATGTCATTCTCATTGAATTAATATAATAGGCATGCCGTTATCAAAGTAACAAGTGAATCTGAAAAATATTCAGAAAATTTCATGCAAAATGTACCATTAATAACATGTTGCTAAATATGATACAATTTTGTTGTTATGTAGGAATTCAAGTTTATTGTCAATTATCAACATTGATAGAAAAAATGTTAGATTATTATTAAAAGAGAGAAACTGATATGGAAAACTTATTTCCATCAGTATTCATTTATATTGCCTGAAAGTAACTGCAAACTTCTAAGGTATTTATAATTTCATTTGTTTAATTTTTAGTATCATTATTTTTCATGAATAATATTTAGATGGTGCATTTTTTTGAAAAAAATTTCTCTTTTATATTATGTTATATAGCTGTTTATCATATTATTTTTATGAGTCTTTTTTTTTTTTTTTCACAGGGAGGTGTTTGTCTTGACTTGAGACGTATGACTTCTATTATAGAAGTGAATGAGGAGGATTTTGATTGCACAGTAGAAGCAGGTGTTACACGAAAGTCTTTAAACCATCACATTAGAGATACTGGCCTTATGTTTCCTGTTGGTAATATTTTATTCTATATTCTCTTCTAAATTCTGTTGGATTAATTGTTTTTAAACCTAATTTGGTTAACTTCTTTTATTATCTCCAAACAACACTATTGCTTGTTAATTAAAAAATTGAATATTGCAATAAAAAATTTGGAATAACTTTATGCTTAAGATTGCTCACTTCCATCAAAATTATTAATCAGGTTTGTTTATTTATTTGTTTCCAGATCAAATTACTTCTCCAATAATATGATCAACATTAGTACAAATGATGATATCTATTGAGTATTAAAAGCAGATTACTCTGGTGATGCCAGATGGCAAAATAGGATCAAAAATTTATTGGATTATTATTTAAAAATATATTGAACCAATAATTAAAATGCATATCAAACTGTGTTTATCATTTTACAAAAATTATTACTATTAATGTTTTGAATGGTGAAGTTTTAACTATCATTTTTTGTATAATATCACCCACTTATTTTCAATTCAATATCCTCTTCACTTATAATAAAGATGAATTTGTGTGGGTGTATATATATATATATATATATATACAGCCAAAAAACTTAAGTTTTTATTGAAATTTGAATACTTTTACTTCAATTTCAAGCTCAAATTTTGCAACAGCAAAATGAAAGAAATCCATAATAAATTGGGCAGAATATTGTAAGACGTATAATTTTATAAGTTATATGACTATTAAAATTTAAAAATATTTTGCTGAAGGACCATTAAAAGACCATGTTACAAAAAGTATTCAATCAAAAATTATACCTGCATTAATCCTGGCAAATCATCTCATCACCATAAATGGTTAATTTTATTATTAACATCAAACTGAATTCAAAGAGATTTCATTTCCTTAACATTTAATGACTATTGTGTTTTTTATTCTAAGTAAGAAACAAAAGCTGTTATAATGTTTTAATAGCTATTTGTCTACTTATTTATTTTTATGAATAATTTGCATGGTTTCTGAAAATATCTAAAAATTATTAATAATTTTTTATGCTTAATATTGATAAAAACTAAAATGTTTTTTCACACTTTTAATTTTGTACTGCATTGTTAATCTTTAATATTATTTCATGATTTTATTTTTCATTGACTACATTCTGTTTTTAAGGTATTTTCCTTTTATGGCTTATTAGTAATATTTGGTTTGTTTTAAAATGGAAATTAATAAAGAATATTGAATTTTGAAAATAAGTAAGCTATTTGACATATTTTTAAAATATCTTCAAATTTATGTTTAACAAGGTAAATAGTTTAACAAATATGATGTTACAAATCAGAGATAATTTAATGTTATATTACACAACATTTGTATATTTATTCATAAATCTGTAATGTAATATTTGTTATCTGTATAAAACAATTTAATAAACTTTCTGACAATATTAGAAATTCTTAAGGTATGAGATGTTCCATATTATTAATAGATAGATAGAGTAAATAAATTTGAAATTCATCTATGCCACACTACTCTGCTGTTCTGCCATAATATTGAAGATTATTTATGTTATTTCAACTATTTTATGAAGATCCAGGTGCAGATGCTTCTTTAGGAGGAATGGCTTCTACTTCTGCTTCAGGTACAAATGCTGTGCTTTATGGAACTATGAAAGAAAATGTTCTGAATTTGGAAGTTGTTCTTGCAAATGGAAGAATTCTTCACACAGCTGGTCCTAATAGAAGGACAAGGTAATAACAGATATAATAATACTTTAAAAGCTGATGCTTTGCTTTTAAATAATTTATGCCTACTTTATATTATACTTTCAGTTGAAAATTCCAGCTATATGTTAATATTGATTCATTGCATAAATATTTGTAACTAACAATTTTTGATTACAAGATTTATTGCTCAATTAATTCCTCTGCTTAAAAATAAAGCATATTCAGATTATCTTCTTACATAGACTGCTTGCATCTTAAATGCTAAACACTGGAATTGTAATTGTAGTTGTAAAATATTTTTTCTTGAAAAAAAGTTTTGTTACTTATGCATATGCTGAAGAAAAAAATACTTGTTTTATTTGTATGTTGTTGTTGCATGTTTTTTTAAGAGATCAAACCAAAAAAAAGCCATTGCTTTTTGTTTTGTTTTTCTATCTCTTCTATGATGTGTTCCATAGCAAAATATTCATTCGAAATATATTTTCTAAGTATATTCCAATCAGAGCTTTCATTTAGCATAATTTTATATTTTGTTAATTATAAATTTTTTTGGTTTATATATTTTTAATAATTACTTATAAAAGGATTTTTAAACTATCCAAAAGTATTCATCTTTACAAGCCTATGAACCAAAACCTTTTTCTTAGTGCAAAAGTTTAATTTTAAATGTGTATCTTTGTAATTGTAGCATGAATTTTAGAAAGATACACAATTGACAATTTTAGCTTAAGTACATTAACGTAATAACACAAAAAAAGCAGTTTAGGTGAGTAAAGAAGCAAAGTCATATTTTATAATTTAGAAAATTATGTATGTTTATGAAAAGTCACTAAATAAACTAATATATATAAACAAATACATTTTTTTAATTTTAATATTTTATAGAAATTTTGAATTCAAACATATTTTATATATGAGAGACAAAATTACTTTATATTTTCTGAAGCTTATTAATTTATTCTATTCAGGAAATCTGCTGCTGGATATAACTTGACTGAACTTTTTGTTGGCTCTGAAGGAACTCTAGGTATCATATCTAAAGTCACTCTTAGGCTGCATGCTGTGCCTCAAATGGTCTGTAGTAATTTCAGTCATGTAGTATAAATTTTCTTCACTTTGCATCTTAATATGGAACAGCTTAAAATAATTTTTAAGATTATTATATTTTTATAATTTCTTTCTTGTATAATATATCAAAATAACTGAAATATCACAAACATATAGATTTGTTTATTGCATCCATATTTAAATTCAAAAATCCATATTCAAAATATGAATGACCAATGGATATCTATATTTGTTTAGTAAAATCTTCTTTATGCAATTCTTAAGTTTTATATATTATTATCATCATGATGTTTTTGCTTTCATATCTAAAATTATGCATTTTTGGTAGAAGAAAAAATTGAAGGTATTTTTTCCTCCCCTGCATAAAATGAAAATTTGATGCACTAAAATTAAATAAAAAAGATTTAAAAAATTCTCATTACATAAATCATAAATCTGCTTGAACAAATTCTACTATTTGTTTTCTGCTATAAATTTTTGAAATCCTTGTATGTCAGTTTTTATAAAATTTAATTCTTCAATAATTATTTGACTTTCATTTTAATGGTCTCAAAAAGTAATAAATTTTGCTTTTTTATTATTAAGTCAAACTCAAAATATTAACCCAAACACAACCTACACCAATATAATTAAAATGCCATATTTAGGAATTATAAAGAGTATGTTTTCATTACAATACATATCAAAGAAATATTATGTATTAGGATGTATGGGAGATACTTAATAATGAATTTTTACTATCTTTGGTATAGATGAAATAAACATAAACTAATTTGTACCAGACCTGAATTACTCATTAACTATATTTTGAAATTTAATATTACTATGTTCTTTTAACAAAAAGAAATAAAGCAATCTGAATACTAATGGATTTGCAGATATGAGACATGTTCAGGATACCCATATGAGGTTGGCTATAGCCTTAATTCCATAAATTTGCATTTTAAACATACATATTAAATTATAAATGTATATTTAAAAAATATGCACTTGTGTAAATAAATTCTTATTCAATGTAACTCGAGAAATTCCATCAAAGAATACATAAAATTGCAAAGGAAATGAAAAAAATTGAGTGGGTTTTAGCCCATATTGACAGTATATGAAATTTAAACTTCATGTACGAAAAAAAATTATCCCAAATTAAATTAAGAACTATTGAAATATCTTTACAAAAGAAATGACTTAGAATTATGTGGATTTGCAGATGATGGTTTTATTATTATTATTTTTTAATTTTAAGCTATGAGATGCACATTCTGATCTTCTAAAGTATGTATATACCAGGTTTGGAACAGTACAGTTTAATCAAGCTGTTTAGCCTTTAGAGCATCAACACAAATACTTAAACACATAGTCAACTTTACTACAAATAAACATGAAAACATGTGTCTGTGTAAATGATGGTTTTGAAGTATAAATCCTCATTAAATGTAAAAATATTTTATTTTGTTGTCTGGCATATTGATTTTTAAAATAATATTGCTGCAAAAAAAAAATCTTATTTATAAAATTTATTTCATTTTCTATTTAAATTATAATAGAATAGAATGCTTATATAAATGCTATGAAGCTGTACATCTTTGTTTCATTATGTTTTTATTTCTTTTTCTCTTTGCAATAGATGCTTTCAGCCATTTGTTCCTTTCCAACAATTCAGAATGCTGTTCAGTCTGTTGTACATATTCTTCAAAGTAGTATTCCTCTTGCAAGAATAGGTATGCTAAAATCCATATCAGAACAAATTATGAGATTTTAGAAATTATCGGAATTACTTTGTATTTAGTGCAATAAATTATCATATTTTAAAAAAATATTTCTGTATTTAAAACTTTTTTATTGAATGTTCAATATAATAAATCAACTGATTCATTAATTATAATGAATCAATAGATAATTATTGAATTATAAGCATGATATTTCTAAGTGTCAGTAATTTATTTCAAAGAAGTTATCATAACATATGTCAATATATTTTCATTTAAAGCATTGAGACTATGCAAAAATTAACATTTTATAATTTTATTAAATATTGAAAAATTACTGTCTACAAATAATTTAAAGACTGTATTTCCATATGTATTTTCTACTTCTTCTTCTTGAATTTCTGAGATCAACATCAAATGCACACTCTTCAAAAGATATTGTGAATTCTTGTTCACTTTCATGAGTTAGAGTATGAAAGACTTCTGGAATTATTTTGTTTTTCAGAGCTAATTGGCATCCTGCTCTTGAACTGTTTCATTATCCAAATCATCCACAGAATATTCTTGAATCTATCACAGACAAAAATAAGTGGGATTATAATAAAATTCAAAGAGAACAAAAAATAATAAGCCTTTGTTCCCCCTAATTGAGTAATTCATTTTGCTCTTTATAAAGAATCTGTGCACTGTGATTAAACAGAACATTTGAAATTACAGAGTTGATAGCCTACTAGACCAATATTATCTAAGATTATGTTAAGAATCAGGTAATCTAGAATGTACCTTGGTAGAAAACATATATACCATAGAAGAATTTTTTTTAATGTATCAAATAAAAAATATGGCTTATGTCATTTAATTTAAATGTAAGAGAAATAGCTTTTAATGTAATTCCTAAATAATTTTACTGAGTGCTTTTCTCTTAATAATTAACTTATTTGTATGTTTCAGCATTTTTTTTTTAGATCTTTTTTTGCTATATATTATTAATATAAAGGATAGAAAAATAGAAATTAGTGTTCCAGCAGATATTTTATGATTTAAAATTTGTTATTTAATATCATGAAATTTTCTTGTTTTTCAGAACTTCTTGATGAAGTTTCTATGGGAATTTCTTGTACTTACAGCAACTTAGATTATCCTATAGCTCCTAGTCTCTTTCTTGAATTTCATGGAAATGAAGAAAGTGTAAAAACTCAAGCAAAAGAAGTTGGTATGATTTAAAACAAAAACTGTCTTAGTGTTAATAACTTTCGAATAACAATTTTTTTAAATTCATTGTGAATATTATATATTACTTATTATTATATTACATGAAAGATACCATTGTGCACTGCAATTTTTTTAATTTATAATTTTCACATTTTTGTTTTCCTTTTATTCACCACATCATTTTATTTTATTGCATTTCAGTTGCACATGTCAACAACTTGTTTCAGCATACAATTTATTCCTGATCTTAAATTATAAGAAAATATTTTTTTCGTTAATAGTCACAACTCTATAGCTTAGTTGCATTTGCTGTTTAAAAAGTTCAATTTACTGCCACTAAATAAATTCTAAATTACTTTCATTGTCCTTTCAAAAGTTGAAACAAATTATTGTTTAATTCTCAAGAATGTAAATTTAAATATCACTAAGTGAAATCAATTTTTTTATTATCATGAAACCAAGATAAATAATATCTGTGCATTCATCTAAATGTAAGTCTTTTGCTGTGCTGTGATATATTCTTTTTGCAATTAAGATGCACATTAAAATACTTTGTCAGAGCAGCATCTTAAGAACAAGTTGTATTAAAAATTTAATTGAAATTTTTAATAACCATTAATCCTAATAAACCAGCTGATTACCAACAATGATTAGTTTTAAATAATATGGACTATTTCCTAGAGCTAAAATTCAGTTACAATATTATCTGTATAAAAGCTTTATTTGAAATCATGCAACTTTTGAAATACTCTAAATTTTAATACTTTATTACATTTTATTATGACCAAAATCCATAATTTTTTGTATATTAGTAAAAATCTTTTACTCAATTGTGCAATTTTAAATTACCAATAATTTTGAAAAAATACAATAGATAAGTTATTTATTTTTTTCTATAGAAGAAATAGTCAAAATGAATGATGGCTCAAACTTTATGTGGTCTGCAAATGCAGAAGAACGAAATAAATTATGGAAAGCACGACATGAGATCTATTATGCTACATTGGCTCAAAAACCTGGATGCAAGGTTTGTATATATTTTCTGTACAAGAATATAATTTGATAGCTTTATCTATTTTATTTATTCTCTTTTTTTATACATAGCAATTTGAATGTTTAGAATATTTGGAAAGATAGATTTTTTATTTCGAAAAGATAAGACAA
The DNA here is from genome assembly GCA_026543055.1 of Argiope trifasciata. Classification (NCBI taxonomy): domain Eukaryota; kingdom Metazoa; phylum Arthropoda; class Arachnida; order Araneae; family Araneidae; genus Argiope; species Argiope trifasciata. The sequence goes on along the minus strand of JAPMOQ010052972.1, from coordinate 1,733,575 downwards.
AATGAAGAATTTGTACGTCTTTTTTTCATATTGACATCACAATGAAAATATCAAATAATGTTAGTAATATTTCCTTAATATTGCACAGTAAAAGTAATATAGTACAAAAATTAACCTATCTTTTACAGGATCATACATAAAAAATTATTTTTGAGTTATAATGTTTAAAACAGCTAAAAATTTCATTTTAATGTGATCAAAGTACATTGGGCACATAAAAAGAACTGAATTCATGTGCATAGTTTGAAAATATTATTACAGTTAAAAATTATTAAATTTTACTACATATTTATAAGTTATATAAAAATTGTATATATTCGAATTTATAAGTTTTAGTAATACAACATATAAAAGATGGTGCAGCCATCTTAGTATATTGATAAATTGTCTATTAAGAGCACTATTTTATCATTTTCTATAATCCATAAATTTAAATAATGACATTGAGTTTTCAGTCTTAAAAAAATTGTCTGTCTTTAACTTAACCAGATCTAATTGGTTCTGAAAGATTTTTATTATAAAGTTAGGTTCATTTTTTCTTTAATATGTTGAGTAAAATTTCTGAAGTATATTATTGATGTTGTCATTTTTACAGTCTGTGGTAACTGATGTTTGTGTGCCTATTTCTAAATTAACTGAAATAATTGTGAAAACTAAAGAAGATATAACAAATTCTGGATTATTAGGTAAGATTTATTTTATAACAAAAATGTTTTTGAAATTGGATTTTTTTTAAAAAAACAAATACTTCAAGTAAATATTGTGCTATTAAATTCTTTTTCTATATCCATTTATTCAGTTTAGAGTTTTTTTTCTTTTTTTTACAATTTTGTTTCTGTTAATCTGTATATTATAATGAAATTTAAAATTTCTGTGTTTAATTATAAAACAGTATTTAATACAATATTTTCTTCAATGTCAGTAAAAATATTGTATTATTATGGAAATTTTTAAAATCCAGGAATCTATAGATCCAATGGAGTTGATGTACTGTTAAACAATCCAGCAGGCTATATAACAAATAAGAACATTAATTAAATGTGGTCATGAACACATAAATAATAAAGCATAGCTGAAGTTAATACAAGAATAGTATTTACAATAAACAATTGTGCACAAATAGCAAATAGGTAATAATTATAACAGCACCAAGTGCTTAAACTTGAAAACTCAGCTACTCTCTCTTACCTTGGTTATCCTCATTACATTATTTTTGACTAAATGCAGGCTGACTCATTCTTACTTCAATACTTATTGGATTTCAACACTGTTTCCTGACGGTTTTAATTATTTCATTGCAAAACAATTAAAAATTTGGCATTTTTTTAAAGGGAAAAAACCTTTAAAATGACATACTTCTTCTCTTTTAATATATCTCTATATGTTAGTTGTATTTACGTTTATATTACTCAACTATTGTTTAATATATGATATATTGCATTAATATCATCATCATTATTATTAGGTTCAATTGTTGGACATGTTGGAGATGGCAATTTTCATACACAATTACTATATGATCCTCAGAACAAAAAGGAGTTTGACATTGCACATGAATTGGAAAACAAAATTTCACAGTAAGATGAGAAATTCTGAATCAGCTTTATTGTATAAAATTATTTCTTCCATGTGCTTTTTTTAATAACAATATACGTATATGTTGTATGAATTTTTGAATATTTTGTTGCAATTTTTTTCTTTTCTTTGTTTTATGAATTTTTTTCATCACCGGCAATATTTTTTTATGGTTATTAGATTTCTTTGTACTCTTTTTAAAACGAAATTTCTCAAGTGTAACAGAACACAAGCTTTACTGTTGGAAATTTTCCAGTTATATTACATCTACTTTCTTTTAATTTGTACATTTTAGATAGATTTCTTATAGAAGAATTACCTATTGCAATAATTCTGATGACATGACTTTTGAAAAATTCTGTTGGTCTTCACTAAATCTGGAACCCAGAATCACCCTTCATGCAAAAATGTGTAGATATAAATAATGCTTCTTCATGATAAACAACTTTTTGATTAAAATTATTTTGAATACTGCAGTTGCTTAGAAGTCAGGAGCTAAATAGTGATTTCCAATCCTGTAATTATGACTGTTTCAATATCAATAATTAATCTTGCCATTTTTTTAATGTAATGAAACTTCTAACTTCATTTTATTTGCATACTTTGAAATTGTTTAAGTGTTAGTAAATTAACATGTAAAAGCTTGAATGAAATTAATTAAAAAATAAAGAAGGGAAAAGATTTTATAACATTATATAAAAATAATCAGCTTAAAAAATTGCAAAAGCCTTGGATTTTAGGTTTTTTTTTTTTTTTTTTTTTTTTTTTTTTTTGAGAGAGAGAGAGAGGATGAGTGTTTTTGTTTTATTTTCAGTTTTAAAATATAAAAATTTTTCAAAAATTGTGTTCTCTTCATGACAATATAAATAAAATTGAATCATTGCTCGCTGATCCTAAAATCTCCATAACCATTAGGAATGCATTTGTCAAGTGTTTATTTCTTGGGTAGTAGACTTCTTTTTTAAATACGATTAAATATTGTTAGAAAGATAATTAACATCTTGCTATCCAAAGAAAAGTACTTATTACTATTAAAGTGATTATAGTGATTAACTAATTTATTAGCAACTTCAGTTATCTTTCCAAAGCATAAAATAGACTGATGCTCATATCTTGAATTACAATTTTGCTTATTTGTGCAATAAACTTTTTTAAAATTTAATTGCATTTTTTTTAATGAATCGCTTTGTTCTGACACTTTGCTGATTTGGCAATTCTCTAGTCTAATGTCTGTTAAATTATTGAGAAGTACTGTATTAAAAACAGATCTCATAGTTTTAATACAAGTATAGATACTTGTATTAACCTCATAGAAGCAATTAACTACCAAAAAGAAGATGCTATTTTAATTAACTGATTATATTATCTACAATAAGCAATTAAGTTTAAAATTCTTCAATGTCTTACAGCTAATATATAAGTACTGAAGTACATTAAAAAAACTGGAAAGTATACAATTTTTATTCTAGTTAATAGTTATAATTGAAATATTCAAAAACAATAGGTGAAACTGTAATTCCAATATTAATAACCCCCCCCCCCAATATAATTGAAAAATCAGATGATAATTTACATCATAATCGTTTTTTATTGGATTTAATTTAAAGAAAAATATTCAAAAGCAATAGTTAATTTCCTCTAAAGTGTTTAAGTTATATATGATAAAAATTTAGTTCTTGTGAATTGATACAATCTTTTGTCTTTTGTTTAAAAACTGCAAAGTTTTTCAATAATTGTAACTATCTTAATGATTTTATTGCTATTGTATGAAAGATAATATTATCTGCAGTTGCTTCAGTATGTAATATTTAATAGTTTTTGTTTAAGAATCGGAAAAAATTTGGAAACAATAACTTAGAGGATAAGAAATCTACCTTTTCTTTCCAATTGGCTGAAAGGAATTTTTTTGTATTTGTTTTCCTTCTCCGTTTCCCTTGTTTAGCATTTGAGCTGAAGTCATATAATCCAATGCAATACTTCTGCTGATTATTTATGGATTGATCATATTTTGGGTGTGATACATAAAGAGTGATGGTATTTTATTTTTAAAAAAAAGAATTAAAATTTATATAAAATGTAAAAGTATTAATGCATGCAGTTAAAAAAATATCAGAAGGCACAAAAAATTTACTTCCAAGTCTTTTATTTTGGGAAGAAAAAAAAAAATACTATGCCTACCTAAATTGTATAGCTAAATTATATGAAATTTTAAACACAGCAATAAAAAAAAATGAAATTTATTGTTTTATCTGTTATGCTTTTAATTACAATCTGCATAAATCTATTCACTATTTTGAATATGTCTACAATTCAATAACTGTGCTAAGTGAAAATTATAATCTAAAAAATAAAACATTAATTTTATTAATATTAACTTTTATACTGCAGTTTTATGACATTTTTTATACTGTTAATGTTTTTTGTTCTATAAATTGCAGTTGAGTATAAAAATTGTTCAGAGGCAGTCCCCCCCCCCCCTTATTATCTTCATTGTATATTTGCAAGTACCATCTCCTCCCTCCCCTCAAGGAAAACTATGTCATGTTGGAAATTGTTAGCTCCCCCAATTGAAGACAAATCATTTAATAAATTAAAGGGCATATGTTTATGAATTCAAATAAATTCTAGCAATAATTTAAATACATTTATTTTAATCATAAATTTCAACAACATACATACATTTTAAATAAGACAACATTATGAGGTGCTTCTCTTTCAGACGAGCCTTATCGCTGAATGGCACTTGTACTGGAGAGCATGGCATTGGTGTGGGCAAGATATCCTTCTTACAAGAAGAACTGGGAGAAATTGGTATTCAGACAATGCATTCTCTCAAGCGAGCTCTGGATCCACAGAACCTCATGAATCCAGGAAAAGTTTTAAAACCACAGTTATTATAAATGTTATAATCGGTTATTTTGGTGCTTATATCCTTGTGCAATCTAGGAAAATGAATATTTATTCTAACTGATCAATTCCTAGAATGTTTCTAAAATAATGGGAAATTATTATATTTTATAAGAACTTTGGCAGCTTTGTTTATATATATGTTTCTTGACAAATTTATAATAATTGAATGCTGAAATATTTATTAAAAGTTATTAATTAAAAGTCTCTATTATTTGAGTTCCTTTAGTATATATCCAGAAAATATGCCATATACCTACATATTGAGCACTGGTACTTCCAGAACTAATTTTAGAACATTCTTGTTCACTTTTAAGTGAATAAATAAAACAAATTTTTCACCTTAAAATAATTTGCTTAGAAAATTTTCAGCAGTTTCTTGTATTAAGTAGGTAAAATACTTATGCATTAAAGTAATAAAAATGAATTTGTTACAAGTTAAATTAACATTACTATTACTGTAATTTTATTTTAACAACAAAGATGATTATTTAAATTTAGAACATTGCTATAAGGGAAATGAAAAAAATATAACATGATAGGAATTCATTTTATCAAATTTATAATTGGATGTGCATAATTTTCATTAATTAAATTATATGGAATAAGATGTTTAGTAATTATTAGGTAGCAATGGTGCTATATATTTACAAGGATTGTTTTAATTTAAAAATAGGGAAAACATTCACAATAACTGAAGAAATTAGATCTGTGGAATGTTACTACTAGGAAATAAGATACACTGTTTATAATTTTATGAATAAAATCATTTCATTATCAACACAAAAACAAAATGCATTAATATATATACGTATGAATACTTCCCATTGTTAATTACAGATATTAATAAAGCCAAAATTTACAGAAAATCAAGTTGTGTAAAATAGCAAAACTTATACCATGCAGTGTTAACTGAAATGAATTCCAGAAATCAGTCAGTCAGATAAATCATATTAACACACAAAGGTGTGTTTGATTCCACACCAAAAAGAATTGTGTGCTAACTGATTAATTTAAATAAAAGGAAAATTTTTTTGACAAACTGATTTCTACGACATTATTATCAAGATTTGTACTATATCTGTAATATGTTGCAAATAATTTCAGCAATATATTTTTCATAAGCATTTGCAAAGCAGTGTCAGCAAACCAATAAAAATATTCCAATTTTTACAATAGCAAATATCTAAATCTAATTTTCTTCTCATATATTATTTCACGGTAGCTATCGTTCAAATAGCTGTTTTTAATATACACATCAGACACAATACACATCTTTATCAGTCATTTTTCTGAGTCTATTATATCATTTAAATTGGATGAAACATAACTTTTTTCACATCGCACCAATAGACCTTAGTAAGGCACTTCACCCGAATTCTTGTTGCAAGTCCATATAAATAGTGTTTGCCTTTTTGTGAACTCAAAGCAAACATAGATGGGATGTTTTAGTGTGCAATACTTTTATAAATGAGGGTGACATCACGTTAAAACAGTGGGTGAAGATTGTGTTATTGTTGTTCCCGAAGAATTCTTCCCCTCTTCCTTGGCACTTCTCTTTTCTTGCCATTTCAAATAATTTAAATAATCCTGAGCAAGCATCATCACGAATAAGCCAAGTATAAAGAGCTGCAAAAAACAAAATATGTAAATGAAAAAATATTTACTGTCATAGTTATTATTTTTGTAAATGGTAGAAAAAAGGTACTTTTCCATTATATCGGTGCAAATCTCGCCAAGCAGACTTTTTGGCGACAGCAAACAGTCGCCATTTTGGCGCAGGTGACAAAATGGCCGCGACTTTCTTTGAAAAATGTGGCTGCAAAAGGTTACGGCCGGCGATATTCCATTTGGTTGTGGCTGCATCATTATAGGCGACTTTTCGCTTGCGCCGGTATAATGGAAAAGTGCCGAAAAAAAGTATATATGTAAATCATTACAAAGATTAGTTTATTATAATTTTTTTTGAATCCAAACATATAAAATTTTTATAAATAAAACACAATAAGGTGTAGCATAAACAACATTTCTATCTTTAAATAAAACTATTTTAATTTGGTATCAGATGATACCATGTTAAGTTATTCAAAGAAAGGGAGGTTTTTAGTTATCATTGGCATGGCAAATTATTACAGATGGCACTCTTTAAGTAAAAAAAAAAGTATCACAATTTTTTTAATTCAACTTTTAAACATAATTTAATTATAATCCTAATTAATAATTATATATTTTGCTCCTGATATAACGAATTCTTATTAACTTCTGGCTCGTTAATATTGTTGTTTATTCAATAACCTATTTGCAAATATACAATCCCATGATTCACATCCAAATATTAGAGGAGATAATTTTTAAAAAATATTTTAATCTAACATTCAACCTTCTTTATATTACACAGAAAAAATCGTCCAATGGGGCGCCCGACAGACTCAATAAAGATAATGAAGCTTTATTCTGAATAAAAACGGTGCACACAAATTAGTATTTGCAGAAATTAACAACACACACATAGCAAATCATTACTATACAGATGCAAAAGCATAAAGGTCTCAAAGAGAACTCATGGATGATCAACACGCCAATGGCAGACATTGTTCATCTTCTAGCTTGAGCTCAACTCAAATTACTTTAATTCTGTCTCATAGGTTTTATATATTAGTTTTCAAGGTAGTGCAAAGAAGATTCTAGAAGAATGTCATATCTTTGAATCTAATCAAAATATCTACAATTTGTGGTTTTCAGTTGAAGCTATTCACAAAATTTTTATCAAAAACTTACTGATTAGAAAAACTACATTAAAAATTTGTAATAATATTAATTTTTTTATTAAATCGATTAGAACAGAGAAGTGATTGTGAGGAGGATGTGAAGATACCCAGCATTCTTGAGATGGTAGATGCAACTTTGTCTAAAATGCTATTTATGATTGCTACAAGACTCGGCCTACATGAGGAAAAAGTCGCCAAGGAGAAGTGATTCATTAAAAACTAAACTTATTTAGAATAAATATCAGTGAATTGATTTTTAAAATAATCAATCTTAGTATTTCACAGAATTATTTCAAAGACTATCAAGGCGAAACCCAGGAGAAGATACAAATGTTACAAGTAAAAAAAAAAAAAAAAATCCTACCCTCTTTTCTTTATTCTTTTTATTTTTTATTTTGATCATTTTTATAGAATATGAAGAAGTAATTTTGTATCGTGAAGAAAATTTCTGAACATTTCAAAATAATATTTTCCAAAATAATTTATATTCCTTTTTTGTTGTTGTTGCTGTTGTTTTAGAAATTTCATCAGACATGACAATATTCTGAGTGAAATAGGTATAATCGTTTTGGAAAAACTCCGGGCTTATAGAATTATATTATATTAAAAATAAAGACTATATTTCTAAGCGCAACCAACATAAAAATCAGGTTTTACTATACATTTTTAATTACACTTCATTTGGGAACTGAGTTTCAAGCTCAAAACCGAAATTAGACAAAAAACAATTAAACTAGTTAAAAACCAGTAAGTCGCTAGAATTTTTAAAAAAGAAAAAAATTCTTACTGCTGCTACTAATCTGGCTGCCCGTGCATGTCCACAACTTCCAATAGAAAGAAGCGCTAGATTGGTTACGATGAAAAAAAATATTGTGACGATGCCGTCGTTGAGTAGTATCTGCAAAATGAAAAAAAAAAGTATTTCAGATTAAATCAGTTATTCTAACGTCCAAATAATTGTAATAATCAGATTTTACCTCCCTCCTACTTTGTCTTAAGGTCTCTTCACAGAATTTGTTACATCAAAAAGCAAGCTCTGTTAAGGGTGAAGAGATATTGAAAGCTCTCTTTTTGAAATCAGCTATCATGCATTTATGGATGCCTTATTTTATAAGCAGTAGCTTAATTTTAACGTTTAGTTAACGATACTAACATTTCTTTTTTTGTTGTTGTGAGAGTCAATTACGATTATATTTATATCTATAATAATAAAGCTCAATGCGTGTGTGTGTTAGCGCTCTACAGGCCAGACCATTGGACCTACAGCTACCGAATTTGGTACATGCATACCTTGGAGGTCGGGAATGTGCCCCTAGGAGCCCTTCTTTTCGAATTTTTAATTAGAATTAATTAAAATTTAAGCGAAATTTCGACTTGTTTCCGCTATAACTTCCGAAAATATTATCGCACAAACATGATTTTTACATCAATTTAAAGATTAAAAAAATTAGCTTTCTAATGGTATCAGTGTTTTAATGCATAACTTAAGCTTCTATTTTTAACGAATTTTTAAAGAAATATTTTAACCATGTTTTTTTAGCACGTGACTGGATAAAATAAAAGAAAACAACGACGGAAGTTCAAATTTAAAAAAAACTATTATTGCAAATCAAATCTAAAGAATTGCAACTTTTAGCACGTGACTGGATAAAATAAAGGAATTATAAAATGTGATATTTTCTAAAAAAATAAATGCAAAGCAAAAATTTCTATAATCGTTTGCAATATCTAAATAGTTACAAAATATTTTTATTAATATTTTAAATAAAAGTTGCTACATCAATCAATCTTCTAAATTAATAATTAAAACTGATTTATAAAATTAAAGAATATTATTAGGAAAACGTGTTCTTTTTGAACTTTCCGTCCATCATCTTAAAGAAAATATTAATTTCAGGCCAATCAATGCCCGGAATGACTTCAAGGCTAATGAATATATGATTAAATTGAAAATTTTAGAACGCATTACTCATGGCGAACCAGCTGGTCGCCAAAGGCGGCTAGTATCAAATAATTGTTCAATAGTTTGCATAATCATTTGTCACATCCACTACTGATTCTTCACGTCCTAAACCAGAGGAATATTCCACCAAAAACTTTCTTATAAAATGTTTATACCTGTGGTGCCTGAATTCTGATCGCATTCATTTACTGAAGTATTATTTTTCATCACGTGTATCAGCGGAAATGCAAAATTTATTTGTTGTGATTGTCGTCGCTGACTCGTTGTATTTCCGCACTTTATCTAAATAGGTTTCTTCCGACTTGGCAATTGCATTTTAAATTAATGCTTCTTTTTCAGTAATAAAGCTGTTGTGTTTTGTAAAATTGGATGTTATACCAAGTGATTTAACTTGCTTAATTCTGTCATATGCATTGAATAATATCAATAACTCTACATACCAGAGAACGATACTGGCATACTACAATTAAGAAATAATAACTTCTGGCGTGAATTTTGAATTTTTACTGAATGCATCATGTCATCCTTGATGAGTTATTTGAGGATAATCTTGGCATGCGATTATAGTATTCAAAAATCGAATATGTGTTTAAGACACATTTTTTTTAATCAACCGATTGAAACACAAATATGATACAAAACTACACCTGTAGTCATTTAATTCCATTCAAAATCGAATATATTTCAGTCACTGCGATTTTGATTCATCAGTTTTACATATATTTAAAAGCATAGACCGACAGACGGTCAAACCCTTGTTTGATTTGGTTCAAAATTTATAGGGTGTTTTCTGTTTCGGATGTTAAATCTATGCACCGAATTTTTTTCCCGGGGTTTTTTTTTTTTTTTTTTTCGTTTTATAATTTTAGTGTTAACTTGCATGCATACAGCCGGATTGACAAACTTCCTCTTAACAGATTTTGTTAAAAAATTGACAGAAATCTGCAAATTTGGTGTAAAACTGTCTAGCTTAAGGCGTTTATTGAGTAATCTTTGTCACATACTGACGGACGTTTTCCAAAGGTTTGTTACTCGAACTAAGGGAACTCTAAAACGTGAAAATTCAATAAAATCTCGAGTTCGAATGTTTGAGGTTCACTATATTTTCTCTATACCATGTACACGAGAAAATAAAAAGATAATTTGAAGATTATTACTGTACAGATCAACAAGAAGTTTTCAGTTTTGCAATTATCAGAGTCAATGCGTAAAAACTCAGCTTTTTGTTAATAAGAATTCGGTTGACCTAGTGAAAATCCAGAAACTTGTTAAATGGAAATAAGCACTACTAGTAAGTAAATAAACTAGTCCATAGAAATTGCAAAATGCAGTTGAAAGTGAAATAACTTCCAACCGGAGAAAATCAACAGATATGAATCTAACAGGTTAACAGAATAGAATCCATTTATGAGTTAATCATTTCCACCTGGTTGATTACTACGAGCTTTATGATTATTATTTTTTTTTTACCACAAGTAACATGAAGGCGAACGTTACTGTGTTTTTATCAAGCGAATCAACCATTCCTTATTATTTCGATTCATGAACAAATTGATTATTTCTTAGGATCATATAAATCATCAATCACAAATCGCGGAAATTTTTTCGATTTCCTTTCTGTTTGTTTCAAAAGAATAAATCGCGGTTATTTCTATCCTTTGTAATACGGCGCTTTGATAAGTACTGGTGAATCCACCAGACATTATTTGATATTCTATTGTTTCCAATAATAGCATCTACTGTGCACCGACTTATATTTCGTATTGCACGGTTTACAGAAATGGAAATTTTTATATTCTAAATAGCATATAAAATAGAATAGTAGACGAGAAATAAATTTTTGTTACATGAAAATATCTTTTTTTAGTAAAAGTGAAATGAATGAAAAATGGAATTCATTTTTAGCCCTGAAGTTGTAATGAGAGTTGTAGAATCAATTTTCATATATTTACTGAATTTTTTTTTTTCGTCAAATCATTTTCTTGCTTATGCTTCGTAATGGAAGGACGGTTGAGTATTAAGGAGACGATTTTGGTTCCACAGATTAGTTCATCAGCTAATACATCTGACTGTTTGGAAACAAAATTTATTATTCTTAACTGAAATCGGATGAAAGATTGACATTTGAGTCAGTATACCCTGCAAAGAAATCAGTGATCCACGTGATCTTCATGGGCTGAGCTAGCCGCCAATTATGTAAACATCACGTGGTCCCACTTTTGCTGTTTGTATATATGTATTTTCTTTCTTTTTTTCCACTGAGAATCGAACTTGACCCTCGGACGACTTGGAGTGTGATCTTGGCTCTCTCTCCCCCGAGAAATTTTATTTGTAGCTCTCTAGGCTTACTACACTATGGAATAACCGTGTGTCTTTTATTGTTTGTTATGTTATCAAAAGAGCCCCATAAAAGACAACCTGTGTCTTCAAGTTATTTCACCAAGGAAATAACTTGAAGGAAGGAATTATTTCTCGCAAATAATTGTGTAAACTAGAAAAGCAACAATAATTAATTTAATCTTTTCATATATACTCACCTTCAAACTTTGACACAGCACCAAAATTAAAAAAGTCTATGTTCAAGGAGGATCTAATATAGAATCTATCCTCTAATCAATAGTCATAAATGTTCTAATGTTTGATAATTTTGCCCATTCAATAAAATACCTTGTGAATGTGAGACCAATTTTTAGCTTCAGTTTCATCAACTTTTATGGAGTTGACTGTCTTAAGTAGTTCAAATGCATAATTATTAATCCCATAAATCATGTTTAACTTTGGAGAAAATTACTATGAATTTTAATATTATTAAGGCTAATACTACCTAGTGTGTGTGCGTGTGTATCTGTATCGGTTAACTCTTTACAGGCTAGCTACCAGACTTAAAGCTACCAAAATTGGCACAGGTACCAAACTTTGGAGAGTGGGAATATGCATCTCGAGATGATTTTTTTGTTGTTGTTGAAATTTTAGCAAATGAAAAATTAGGCTGAAATTTAGAATTTTCCCGAGACAGTTTCTGAAAATATTATTGCACAAAAATAATCTTTTGCACCGTTTCAAATTTTTTAACTGTCTTTTTAATAATACCAGTGTCATGGCATTGCAAATTTTTCTTATAATTTAGCAACTTTTTTAATATTATATCATAATAGATTATATTGTTGCCTTGAAATTAAAACCATTTTCAATTTTTCATCAAATGTTTTACATGTGGTTTTCATCCATTGCCGAAACTAAAGAAGAATTTTATTTAGTATTTGAGTAGTTTAAGATGAATAAAAAGTGAAACTACAATACCACGAAAATTAAAAGATACATTGACAGGGCATTCGCATTTCTCGGACTTACCTTATTTTAAAATTTTCTCTTGTTTCTTGATCACTTTTTAATTTAATTATTTCAACGTATGCTCTAAAAAATTTATCATTACAGCAATTCCTCAAGTTTTGAGCAAAGAAATAAAAATCCCTAACACCTACGTATTCCTTTAAAAAATACCTAAGAGTCTCTTACAGTAAGTTGATAAATGTCAAAGAAATTCTTATCAGGATCTCTTAGTAACATCACTAAAGGGGAAAAAACTATCTCTCTTTCTGCTTGTGCCGTAATGTAAACAGACGCGTCTTTTTACCATCAATCTTCCACGTATAAAAATTATATCACCCGTGATGAAATAAATCGAAATCAGATTCCGATATTTTTGGTTATGTATTTGGAAAATTGCGTTTACAATTCATGTAACATCAGATTTTCGTGCTTAAAATTAAATCCTGTTAAAATGTATTATCTTTGCATACACAAGAGATAATGCCAAAATATTCCAATATAAACATTCAGAAATATTAACTGGGTAATTTGGCCATGCCGTCAATTTGATTAATCGCCTACTATAATAGTCGCAATGTTACAAGGTATGCAAGTTAAGAACTACTTTGATATACACCCCCAAATCGGAAATTTGGCGCCTTTTTTTCTCGCCAAGCAAAGTATTTGTTTTGGCGCCTTTTTTTTCTCGCCAAGATAATATTAGGTTGGTGCGTATGAAATGTCGGATTCTTAAGTGATTGTATAAAACTGCATATCTTTCTTCAAAAGCTGTTTATTCAATCAAAGTATGCTCCATTCGCTTCAATACACTTCTCCCAACGAGATTTTAAAGCGTAGATGCCTGTCTTAAAAAAATTTTGGTCTTTAGAATTAATAAACTCTGATATCGAGTTTTTTAGACTGTCTTCATTTTCATAGTGTTTGCCCCTTAAAAACAGCTCTAAATGCTTGAAAAAATGAAAATCGATCGGCGAGAGATCCGGTGAATATGGTGGATGCTGCAAAACTTCATATTCCAGTTCGTTCCAGCTTATTTCGCTCTGTCAGTGCGTGCAGTACCCACTTGTCTATCTTCTTAACCTTGCCAATCTCAGAAAGGTGTCTCAATATCGTTGTATGGTCAACTTTCATCCTGATAGCAAGTTCCCTCGTGGATACGGCTGGATCCGCTTCCACTAGAGCCTTCAGGTCATCATTCTTCACAGACGTTTTGGGTCTTCCGCGCGGCTCATTTTGCAGTGAAAAATCGCCAGTCCGAAATTTTTCGAACCAACGCTGCACTTTCCGATCGTTAACCGTATTCTCCCCAAACGCTTGGTTTATGTTGCGTGCAGCTTTTGCAGCACTATTACCAAGTTTGTACTCATATAAGAAAATGACGCGAATGTCGGCAGAATTCATATCGGCAATAAACTCAAAAGAAATAACAAAAGGGAAGACCTTCGAGAAAACCTATTTTGTTGAAATGAGTCTCTGGCAATGGACAATACGACTATGAATGAGGTTATGCCAAAGACAAAAGTATAACGAAAACAGGGAGACAAACGTCTGCATGTAAAGAGAATCCGACATTTCATACGCACCAACCTAATACAATGAATACATAATAATACAATGAATACATAAAAAATACAAATAAATGTCACTGAATAACAGATTATACACAATTTAGAAAACCGGAAAGCTGAAAAAACCTAAATTGGCAACACCAAAGTAAGAAACAGCAACCCTAAATAGTCTGTAAGGAGTGCCAGACTTGGCGCGTAATTTTTGGGGGTGTATATCAAAGTTGTACCGCAAGTTATTCTAATGTCTATAACACTTTAATATGCATTATTTTTATTCGAATATGTTTTTCTATTATTCTTTCTTCCAGAAAATTTTCTCAATTGACTTTCTTCAGGTTAATTCTTACGTGGTTTCTCTGCCGATGCAGAACAAATATAGTGTCTTGCATCGAGAAACTGATGAAACAATTAGAATCCCTCAGTATTGTAAAAGACTTCCTCACTGAAATTTCGCAGAAATTATTAAGAATTTCTCGTAATCAAAGTCTGTACTTTTCGATTATACAGGCGCAAATATCGCCAAGCAGACTTTTTGGCGACAGCACACAGTCGCCATTTTGGAGCAAGTGACAAAATGGCCGCGACTTTCTTTAAAAAATGTGGAGGCAAAAGGCATAGAGCTGATATATAAATGGAGGGAGCTAGTAGCTTGTTTCCTGTCTCAAAAAGTGTACCCAACATGAGTCATGTGACTTTAGAAAAATCTGGGAGTAAGAACACCTTTTTGGCGCCATATCGCAAATGTTGGCATACTCAAAAACTGCAGCGCAACATTTTGCTTCCCGGCAATGGGTCCAGTCGGTTTTCATTTCCGGTTAAACCGACCGGAAATCCTATAAAAATAAATCCTATTTCATTTCCTAAACAGTTTATATTATATATCAAACAGCTTTTTAAAAACAGATTATTAAAGTGACGTAAGTCTTTTGGTTGAAGTGTAGCACGGTGTGCCCCCGAGTTTATCGCCAATATGATAACCCAACGGAACTTTTTTACAGTAACCCTATTCTGTTTTGTTTACTACTTTTTACAATAGTTGAGTTGTTCTGGAACTACAACTGTTTTATAATAAATTTAATATCTAAAATATCGATTTCCGATTATTTACATTTTGCTTATTATTTTAATTTAAAATTTATTATACAAAGAAAGTTTAGAATAAAATTAATATTAATTAAAATGACATTTAATTCATTTTTAGTGTTAATATTTACAATTTCTTTTTTTTTCACATTTTTGATTATCACTATGCGAATTCCCAAATCGGCTGCCTTTTCGTATTAAAAGAAATCTGCCATGGAATTATTCGCAGATCTTGTAATTCTTTTGGTGCTCCAGCGTTTGGTTCCCTCGAAATATTATGTCTGCAATCGTACAGGAGTGGATGTTTAGTAGTTGGGATGGTAGGCACTATTTTGAACCTCTGAATGGATGAAGGGTGATTGGAATATGTTTTTTATGAGTTGATGAGGCTTGGAAAGAATGCTTTGAGTGTTATGAAGTGTTAAGTGTTTATGAAAAGATTAAATAAAGCAAGTAAGTACATTAAATATTAAAACTTCTGTATAATATTCGTTCCTATAACATCATTTATTCTTGCTTGTAATATTATTATGCACTATTCCTTAATCCACACCGTCCATCTGTTTAATTTGCTAGCGAAGCTACTGCATTCCCGCTCCGTATGAAAGCGAAGCCCTAGGATGTTCTTTTAAGTTAAAATATACTGCCCGGAGAAGGCATCTGTAGAAGGCACCGGGCAGTATTAAACTAATAATTATAATTAGTGAAACATTCTAAATAAAAAGGCGGGAAATGGCAACCGTAACTGTTCTGCGGAACAGTTTATTTTGTCCGCCATCTTTGTTGGCGACTTGGTATCCTTGGCGCAGCAAGGGGCACACTATTCTACACTTTTAACAGTCTTTTTTTTAAAAAAAATTGTTTAAAAAATATTTTTATTCATATTTGCAATATAAATTATAAATATTGAACATTTTTTACAAAATGAATATTAACAGTTAAACTAGTGCTTATTAACATAACAAAAACAGCAACAAAAATTGATAAAAATTACAAATATTTTAATTGTTAATTTATATTTGTAATTAAATATTGAGATTTTATTGTACGCTTTTATTAATAAAGCATATAATACAATAATACAATAATTGTGGTTAAAAAGAAACAACATATTAGAAATTTTAAAGAACTTTATTTGCAGTAAAATAAACACACAATTACTAATCGGTCAATAATGTTTATGTAAACATTTGTATTGGCGAGAAAAAATCCCGCCAAGCTTGTAGCCAAGCGCTTGCAACACATTCGAGATTAAAATAAAGCAAGTAGCAAAATATAACGCAGTTACATCAGTTTAAACGAAGCTTAGTAACATGTTAAATAAATTCAATACAATAACTAAGCCAAACTATGAAATAGTTTTGAGTTATAACACCGAAATCACTGAGTGATCGATGTTAGGAAATTTTAAATTGACTTAAAATGGATAAAAACAGAATATGTTGACTGTAAATACCTACGAAATGATAAAGGAATATCCTTAGAAGCTTTTTCTTTGCATCCAATTGCACAGCAATAGGTAACCATGGCTTAAATAAGTTTTAAATTCCAACAGTTAAAAGCGGGAAAAAATCTGCCATTGAAATATAATGGAGAACGGAGAATGTGGTTACAGCTAACACAAATTCTGTCCCAAAGTCACGTGATTTTATCTTGTCTTACACGAAAGTAGGGTTGCACTCCCTCTATCAGTATCCCAGCTCTGTGGCAAAAGTTTACCGGCGGCAATATTCCGTTTGGCGGTTGCATCATTATTGGCGACTTTTCTCTTGCGCCCGTATAATGGAAAAGTACCTCACAGTCATGGCGTTTGATGGTGCAGGTTACCTTTGGATTCCAGGTCACAAAGCCATGTTAACATACGTTAAATGTATTTATTACACTTAAAACATTTACATTAAAGGTTTTCAAGCTGCACCTAGACAAACACGAAAATGTGTTACGAGGGAAAAAGAGGATAAAAAGTGAGAAAACATAGTGAATTTTTTAATACTCTAATGAAGGACAGTATGCTCTGATTACATTGAACTCACATACGGCGCAGTTAGAAATTTTTATTGTGCTTTTGGATCATGACGGAAACACTACAAATTTTATAGTTTCATTCATCATCATATAAAAAAAGACAAAATACCTTGACATACTTTTTTCAATTTATAATGGTTAAATAATTACAATAGCCTTATACACGTTGACGAATAAAAATAGTATTTCAGTATGAACTTAGTTTATTAAAAAATTTAGTCGGTGATACTTTAATAGATTAGAAAGTAACGGAAAAATGTGACATTTTCAGTTGATGTTCAAATGTTTTGCTTTGTTTTAAATTCCTAATAACGCAATAATGTTTTGCAAGGGATTCCGTCATTGTTCATAATGACGGAATCACTTGCCACGTACCAACTTTTTAAAAAATCAGAGCAATTTATTTTTTGGATATGTGCTTTTTTATTATATAGCTACTAGCCTTTTGACAACCAACATGTTAGCCAGTGTATTTTTTTAACTATTAATATGGTAAGCATTTGTTTAAGATTTCACCTTGTTATTTGTTCAGTTTAGTTACATTAAATTCCCTTTGTAAAGCAACACTAGGGCTATTTGGGGACAGACCTCGTCATTTTTGAACCACGGTCAGATGACGAGGACGACACCTGAACTGGCAACACCCTCTCCACACCAGCAGGAGGACGTTTGGCTTGACAGATTTAATGTGCAAGAGACCCCCCTCACACGACGGTTCTTCGATGGAATCGATTCTCGAGCCTGAAACCTCCCGGTTCCAAAGCCATGATCTTACCACCAGGCCACAGCGGCCCACCTTGATATTTGATAAGATAGAGAAATATGATTTAATGGAATGAATCAACTCCAATTCAAGAGACGTAAGATGTGAAAAGTGCCATGAATATTAAATTATAGGGTGAAAATGTGCTTTGGGTCCACCGCTTAGCGCATTTTCAAAAAGTCGCCAACTGGCGCGTTTTTATGTGTTATCTCGCGGAGTTGAATGTAACTAACTCAGTGTAAATAACACTATGTAAAAACGCGCCAGTTGGTGACTTTTTGAAAATACGCCAAGCAGGGGACCCAAAGCACAGATTAACCAATTATAGAAATGTAAATTATAATT
>JAPMOQ010052972.1:1637949-1715238 GCA_026543055.1 Argiope trifasciata | reverse complement strand
ATTATAATTCGGAGTCTACAAAACACAAATTTTATGTTACTTTAACAGATTAAAGGCGTGGGATCTTGACAAAAGTATGCGAGGTAACGCGGAACAAATCGTAGTACTACGGCTCCCGCCTTTAATGTGTTAATATTGACAACAGTACGCGGATGAAAGGTTTGATCTAACAAACTCATAACAATAGATATTACCTATAAGGAGACGGTTAACCTATTTTCACGCTCGATTAAACTTTCTGTTTGACGCTCATTTCTATCGTCTGGATTTTTTCTGTTACATTTTTCTAATAAATGTGGGTTTCGGTGACATGACAAATATTTTTCTTGTGAGCATTTCAAATAATGTTTGCAACTTTATTAACGGGTTAAGTGAAACGTTGAATAGTGCTGCTAAAAAAATGTTCAATGGAGCAATCTGAATCGTTCGTTTGCCGATTTGTTTACATATGACTGTTGCCATTCGCCAATAAATAAAAAGTTTGCTATACCATGCACATTAGCAATTTATACATGGAGATTATGTTTCATGATAATTATGCACTCCATTTTTTAAAAAATCTATGAGAATTGTAATTGAATTTTGCATATTGTTATTAATTTCATAAACTTAAGCTTTGTCAAGTAACGCCACCTATGTGTATATTTATCCACGGAACTAGTTTTAATTCAGTTTTGTGTGGCAACAGTGATCATTTAAGTTTGTGTTGATAGAAGTTTGTTTTGTTTTAGAATAAAGAAATGAATCGATAAAATAGAAACATTGGTATTTTTCCACTACACCGGCGCAAATCT
Source organism: Argiope trifasciata (assembly GCA_026543055.1). Taxonomy (NCBI): domain Eukaryota; kingdom Metazoa; phylum Arthropoda; class Arachnida; order Araneae; family Araneidae; genus Argiope; species Argiope trifasciata. The sequence goes on along the minus strand of JAPMOQ010052972.1, from coordinate 1,714,444 downwards.
CGCCAAGCAGACTTTTTGGCGACAGCACACAGTCGCCATTTTGGCGTAGGTGACAAAATGGCCGCGACTTTCTTTAAAAAACGTGGCGGCAAAAGATTACCGGCGGCGATATTCCGTTTGGCGGTTGCATCATTATTGGCGACTTTTCGCTTGAGCCGGTGTAATGGAAAAGTACCGAAACAGGGCTAAATAAAGTTTAAGATACGGCGCCAAATCTGAATTTTCTTGGCAATATATTGCCAAATATGGTAATAATATGGTATGGTATTGCTTGACCGGTGTCTATCCTATGGCAACCCTTAACCTTACTTTTACCCTATTGGACTAATTAATTCGTTGAACTTCATGGAAATTTTGTCTCATTTTGCTTTAAAATGTATTAATTTCTATCCTTTTTACGATAATACTAATTTTTTCCTTAATTTTATTAGTTAAAATTTTTTTTGAACCACATGGGTGTAATAGCACCATTTGGGAGCAATCCAAGATGGAGGACAATTGGCAAGTTTTAAAGAATTTGGCGATATTTTGGCGCGGTTTGGCGAGGGTCCGTACCTTAAACTTTACTTTTACCCCGAAACATTTACTGTCGTATCTAACAAGCTTATTTATTTATTTCTAATAATCGAGTTTTAATTTGAAGATTTCTATAACATTCCAAAAATATTCATCGAAAGACATTTTGAAACTGTGCACACAAACAGATGACAGAAATCGACTTACGGATAAAGGAATGTCCACAGCGGTGAACGTTTCGTCGAGTTTCAAAACCATGATGACGATGATGAAGATGGATTCGAGCAGTGAAACGATGAGAAGAAACATCACAGTACCGTACCGACCGGTGGTGAATTCACAATAACCTTCCGCTAACATGATGATGGAAACGATCGATAAAACCTAAAAACAACATATGATTAAAATGCTTTTAAAAAATTAAAGTCGCTACATTTCTGAAATATTGCGCTTATATATAAGAGAAGTCAACAGTTGACAGTCAACTAACTCTTCGACGGATTTTGTCGAAAATTTGATATGGATCTACAATTGATTTAAAAAAAAATTAAACATCTACTAATGTACAAGCAACAAATACAGAATAATCCATCTGCGATAATACATGCTTACTTATTCTTATTAAGATAAAGAACTTAAAAGGACAGGCAAAAAAATTTTCATTATGGAATAGCTATTATAACCTCGTTCTGATCTGAAACGTTAAACAAATCTGATAAAGTTAGCCGATAAAGATAATATTAAACAACAGTGAGAGTGCTTTCTTCAAAACTTTCACGAATATTCCCTAGTAAAGGTACTATCCCCTTAATCCCCCCCCCGCCGGGTTTAGTACCTTTGGATCAATTGTGGACGTGGGATTTAAAACAGAAAAGAGGTAAAACCACGAATGCTCAGGTTTTCATTTTCAGAATTCTGCAAATGAGCGTTTTGTTCTTTAAAGCAGTGCTCCGCAACCGGTATGCCGCGGCACACTGGTGTGTCATGAGCCAGATACAGGTGTGCCGCGGTCAAATACATTGTATGCGACATTTTACAATTTTTCATCATGTATTTAATACACAATGACATTTTTTTGACATACACAATGACAATTTTTTTTTTTTTTTTTTTTTTGACAATTTGACGTGCTCCGACAAATTACAAGGATTTATTAAAAAACTCGAACTTTGGCAGAAAGAGTTGCAAAAAGGATGTTTGGAAATGTACCAAAGAACCAATCATATTACAATTGAAAACAAACAATTAATTGTGGATCTGGCCCAACAACATTTAAGTATGCTTCAGCAGAAATTTGATCAATATTTTTATTCCATTAATACGGAACAATATGATTGGATTCGAAATCCTTTTGCAACCAATGCAATAACTTCTACGGAAGCACTGCCTCTACAAATTCGAGAGGAATTTACAGATTTAAATAATGACATGACTTTAAAATTATACTTCTCCGAAGTTCCATCAGATGCTTTCTGGATTTACGTTACAAAAGAATATCCTCACATTTCCTACAAAGCAATCTTAACATTACTTCCATTTTCGACGACATATTTATGAGAGCAAAGTTTTTCAACTCTTGTATTAATTAAAAATGATAAACGGTCATGCTTAAAAGATCTTGACCAAGAATTTCGGATCGTGGTGTCAAATATTGAGCCGAATATAAAACTTTTGTGTTCATTGAAACAAGCGCAGGTATCACATTAATAATTATTATGATTGCGTAGAAATAAATATGTTATGGTTTTGTGTATTTATGAGTACTTTTCAAATAAAAAGCAAACATTTATTGTAAAATTTGTGTATCAATTAATAACTATATACTTTAGCCTTTGGTGTGCCGCGGAATTCTAGAAAGAAATAAGGTGCGTCGTAGGTGAAAAAAGGTTGCAGAGCACTGCTTTAAAGTTTAACGATAATATATATTATATATTTCGGTTGTTTATATATAGTATATATTTCGGTTGTTTATATATAGTATATATTTCAGTTCGATAGTGTATATTTCGGTTATTTTTTTGTGTTGTTGTTGAATGATTAAAATAAAAGTTTGATATAAAGTTACAATTTCCGTAAAAAATATCAATGTTCATTTATTTAAGTCTCAGCGTTTTTGAAATATAGTGCATACATACAAGAGAATATAAAGACAATAAACTCTTCGACGGATTTTGTCCAAAATTTGATATGGATCTACAATTAATATGCTAAAAACGTGAACGAAATTTCATTAATCTAGCTCTTCTTATTTTGGAATTATCGTGTCCACTCTCACAGGGACAGACAAACCATTTTGATTAGATTTTGTTTAAAATTAGATATAAACCAACAATTTTGGTGTAAAGATAGCACATCAACTTTCATCCTTCTAATTCAATTATTTTAAATTTTATCAACTAAAGGACACAATTAAAAAAAATTGTATTTTCAGGCTCATGGAGGTCTAAAACGTGGATATTCGTCAAAATCTGGAATACGAATTTTTTGACGATTACTGTATTTTCTCTATACTACATATATATAAGAAAATAAAAATTTAAATTTTTTTTTCTTGGAGTAACATTTTGTCAATCAGTTTAGATTAGATTAGATTAGATTGAAAATTTGAAGCTATGCAAGATCTATTTTTGGACAAGCCTCATAATTTTGAGCCGTTACCGAGTGATGTTTGGTCAATCAGGAAGTTCAGCTTCCGCTCTCTTTTACTTTGAGCCTTTGTTAATCTGATCAGTACAATGTTACATAGAGAATTGCTTCCTTCATTAACTACTCAAATTTATCTCATATTTAATCATACAAAGTAATATTTATGGTTAGTACACAAATTAATTAAGTAGAAGAATTACAATTAACGGACCCCATATCATAAAAACCATCTTTTCAAAAAGTTGATTTTTTTTATTACTAGTCAGAACAATTTAGGAACTTATTCTGTTACGAACAAAATAAATACAAATAAAATCCTTTTATTTGATATTATTTCCTTACATAACAATTAGCCTGTGAAATTATGAATTTTTGTTATTTTTTGTACAAAGCGGCAATTATTGATTTAAGTTCTTCTTTTGCCTCGTCCTCTAACGTCTTTGTCGTTATACTTTTTCGGAACTTCAGAATCATTCACCATAAAATAATTCTTTAGCCGAGCAAAAGTCGCAAAGAAGGGGAATTTGAATGTGGAGAATAATCTGATTGCAAAAATATTGAAATGTTATATGATAACAAATTGATTGCGCATAATGCAATTGCACACAATTACAAAGAAGGAATAATAAGCAAAAGCATCATCATGATGAAGCACTTACAACTCAAGGCTTCTAAATATCAGATAGCTTGCCTCACACTAAATGAAGCTAACATTTAAGGATAGTGATACTTCGAACATACTGAAAAAATTTATAGTGTACAATCAGAGATAGCTTGATATATTTTTCGTGAAATGGAAGGTTTTGAAGCTTGTAATCAGCAATTATGATAGGTGCATTTTGGAACTCAATAGAAACTAATTCAAATACTCAGTCAAATAATATTTTTTGCTTATATTCCACTAATATTTGGAAAATATTTTTAAACCGTCAGAACTTTATAAACAAAGTTCAAAATCAAAGTTTCAGATATATCTGACTAGTCATAAAGAAACTTTGTTTAACAAATACAATAAAGGATTGGTTTAATGAAGTCCAAAACAATGAAGTTTAGATTTAAAGGGCAAAATTTGTTTAGTATATTTGAGATTATTTTTTTAAATGTCATATTATTAAAAGCAAATAAAATAACGATTCATTCAAAAGAATGGAAATCATAATAGATAGTCATGTACATATTAGTAGGTTCAATATACATTCTTTACATCTGATGTATTCAGATTGATCCTCCACAAAGAATGATTTTGACAGTTATAACTGACAGTGATTGATTGCCATGTGGTTTGCAAAATACACCATGCAGCAGTCACTCACAAAATAAATATTTATGCAGTTTTAACTTATTCAACATATAATCCATTATGAATATAGAACAAACCACAAGAACAAAAAAAAAATTCTCTCACAAAAAACGAACGATTCTAGCAATGTCTTAATATCTATGCCTACTTAATATTGTGAATTTACATAATATACGATTAAAAATTTGAATTTTTTGCAGTAAAACATAGACCGGTGGCCAATGACTATCATTTATTATCTATTAGGTGTGATTAATTACGTAATTGGTTAGTTTTAAAAGAATAAAAAAGCTGTTCAACGAGTTGTAATAATTACATATCATGTTAGTAATGTGATATTCTTTATAAAAAAATTTTAACAAATCAATTTTAGGGATATCACAGGAGCATGTAAAAACATATTGTACTTTAGAATCTCTAATCCAAAACTCCTAAGATTATAATGTTTGTAACTCGATTAGTCGAACTTTGTTTTATTATTAAAACTTGTCGCCTAAGAGGAATATTGTTCCGGAACCCTGAATATTATTTTCCTAGTAATAAAATTATTTAAAAGAAATGCAAGATTATTTTAACCGCGACTCAATCCCAGATATGATTGCATATATGAATTAAATGAAAACTGAAATTAATGTGAGAACCAATTGCCTCTTTCCATGCTCGTTTTTCAGATAAAATAAAACGTCGAAAAAATGATCAGATCTTATTTACGTTAAATTTATTGTTAAATTTGATAAGTTATTACTGGAAAAGTTTAAATTTGTTAACTGATCATGTCTTCAAATCTCCCAAAAAATATCACTTAAAACGAGTTATATGTCAGAATTTTCCATGTAATGGATTTTTTTTTCTAAATGAAAATGTATAAAAGATAGTAACTTATAACAATTGCCAAAATATCAACAAAAGTTTGTATTAAAAAGCAAAATAAAAATCGAATGCCTATTATTAAATTATAAAAAAAAATATTCGTTTTCAATTGGTTTATTATATATATATTATGAAACGAAATGAAACTATTCGAAGATCTTATGTTGAGGAATAAATTTAAAAGATATTATATAATATCAAACGACAGGAAGATAGTTCTACTTTTAAAGATTTGCTTTATTCAGCGCATACGGTTTAAAGTCATTTAGATGCTTTATTCTTTATTTCAAAACTAGGTATGGGGAAAGGCAATTCATTTTCATATTAATTTCAATTTCTATAAATCTAATATTTTTCCGTATAATAAACAACAAAGACGCAATTTTAAATAGTTGATTTTAGTTGTCTATGGCGATAGTTTTAAAAATCGTTTGGAGCAAATAAGACAATAAGATAATTTTGTGTATCATCATAATTTATATTAAAGGTTTTTAGCACTTCAAATATTAAACACGAAAGTATTTTTATCCTATTCAACGCATAGTATATAAGATAATATTTAAAAGTTAAATTCAAGGCTCCTAAAATATCGTTTAAGACAAAATGCTGGTTTAACATAATTGAAAAAGAAAAATTTGACATTTCGAATTGAACTAAATTAAAATTTATCTGTTAAGAAAATACACACACATTTTAATGATGCAATAATAAACCAAAGCACCGTAACAGCACAAATTTCGAAGCTCAAGAAGCCATTGTTTAAATTGTTCTTTAAAGTTATTTTCTTCCACATAATAGTTCTCTTTCACAAAAACGCCCACGTGAATGGAATGTTTCGAGAAAGAATCTTGAAAATTTCCCCGTTTCGCGAATGGAAGATTAAATGACGGCAGAATCAGTGAAAATGGGAGAATGAAGCTTCTTCCTTCGCCGAGAGAGTTGGAATAATTTTCGCGCAATTACAGAGGCAGAGAAAAATGGCTGGAACAGAATACGACCTCTCGTCCTTCAGTCAGCTGATACGTATAATTCATTGGTTGCGAATAGGGTTGACAATGCAGAAAACATGTAGCGAGAACAAAGCAACAATGACGGTGCCATAATTTAAGGCCTCCGGTTTCTTTTTTTGGGCTTCTGATTGTTCGTATCATCCAAAAAGCAATGTTCCGAATTCGACACTTTTTCCTAGATAAATGGCTCAGAACAAAATATTTATGTCTACGTTTACCGCCAAGAACGCTTCTAAGTAGGCGTTTTAGTTGTCCGGAATTGCATTAGATATTTTTTTGAGTTATATCTTGTTTTATCAGTTATCTTGTTGCATGTAAATCATTTCACACTTGGAAAAGTAGGTACTATTACGATATTTAGAAAGTAACAACCTAATAGTGTAAAATATCGAATACAGCTAATATTATGTTGCTTTTCTAACTTTTGTTGTCTTCCGTAGCAAAAATTTTTTAAGCTACGAAGTTTCCACACATTTTCCCCCAGAATTAAAATACATTTAAATCTAATTATTAAAAAAATTCCACCAAAATTTATTGTAATTAGTAATTTATATGCAACTTAATAAATTAGTGCTTTTCCATCTGATAGAGGTTCAAATTTAAAAGGTTCTTCAGAAAATACTTCTCACGTTTCACCAAAATGGAACGTAAACAAAACTAAACTAAATTAACTCCAAATTTCCATGTCATACTAATGTGAAGATTCTTTAGGTTGTTATTTTGGTACTTGTCACAACTTATCGTTCAGAAATATTTTATTGAAAAAACAACATATCTCAAATTACATATGAGAGATTTAATTGAAACACAAATAATATTCCGATTTAATCAACTAGTTGCCGAAGGCGGTTAGTCATTTAATAAAATAAAAGCCTCAATTGCATAGTAGGAATAAAAAAGTTAACTTTTTCATTATAAAAAGTAAAAAAAAAAGTAATAACGTAGAAACGATTTTTTGAAATAGAAGTGTTCTAGAAAATAACATTTTGCTGACGATAATTTTAACTCAAAGTACAGTCGATTTATGAATAACCACCGATCTCAACAATACAAGTTTCAAACCGCATATTTATAAATACAATCATAAAACTAGAAATGTGTTTATAATGTGATTGTCTTGATATATTTACAACATTATGAATAACAGACCATAAAATGCTGACAGCCAAAATACTATAATCATAACAATGATTCCCCGAAAACGCAGAATAAATAAAACATTTGCATAGAACAATGATCCTTGAATTGATTGCATTTTTTTTTTTTTTTGGTCTGTTTCTCCTTTTTCTTTCTTAAATCTCGAATGCAAGTCAAGAACATAAAAGATAAACAAAGCTAAAGAAATCTAAAAAGCAAACTAATGTTAAGTAACGTAATAAAATTTTATCAATGTAAGTAACGCAATTTTTACACCGTTTGAAAAAAAAAATAACTAGATGTTATTAAATTCTGCAAGAAAACTAAAAAGCTTATTCGATCTAAGGCATAACACAGAAAGCAATAAAAATAATAATGCAGCGACATGAATTTTTCCAAGTCGATATTTATTTTTTAATCAAATTGAGATGTTTTCTGTTTTAATAATACTTTTATTATTAAAAGAGAAGACTTTCAATTTTTGAGCAAACATTGAAAGCAGACGAAATCTTTTTGAATAACTTATTATGAAAATATTATGTAATAGTATGCTACTGGATGAAATTCATAATTTGCAATTTTTTAGACCAAGTTAAATATAATAAAAATATTTTTTTAAATCATATAATCCTGTGGCGGGATTAAATACTTGTAATTTAATCTTAACATAAATTAATAAATCAAGCACTGAGAATTTATTCGCATTTTGAATTTTTATAATCAGGATTGTTGCAGATATTATGCGATTATCACTTTAATGCAGATATTATGCGATTATCAGTTTAATGCCGATTTTAAATATGATTTTTGTGCTTTCATTTAAGATGAAAGTTTCATTAATAAGAATGAAACTTTTACGTTGTTTTGCGAAATCAATGCTTCTTTCGTTAAGCCTATTAAAAAAGTTTTTGAAAATTTACATTAGAGAAATGTGTTGAACATTGATTACCTTCGGTTGGAGACTTTTAATATTTTATTCTAAAATTCTCAAACAATATTCTAGTAATAATTAGCACTAATATAAATAATAAAGGTGTAGAAAGTGTTTTATCAACCGAAAAATCGAAATTAAGCTCCTTAAATAGCAATGTCTGACCCGTGATATAGAGCTGGCAGTAGGTGTTGATATGATGGTCATTCAGCCAACGCAGATTTCTGTTTATCAGTAGGCGTCTGCATTGCTCTTGAAGTTTAAATAGGCATTCTAGTAGAAAGTTCGCGGTTAGTTGAATAAAATAATTTAAAAGTCATAACTCTCAATTCTTCCAGGAAATTTTTATAAAGAAGTATCGAGGAGTATTCGCTCTAATTGTAGTACTATTGCTTGTTTCCAAAGTGTTAAGATAAGCAAATATTTTTACTTAGAAAAATGCTTTAAAGAATGTAAACAAATATATTTATATATTCGAATCAATAAATGTACAACTTAAAAATTTTATAAAATCTAAAGTTTTATATAGTTATACCAGTTCTATTAATCCTATTTATAAAATATTCTTGACACAACGGTTTAAATAAGAAAGTTTCACTCTTCTACGACTAAAACATACCGAGTTAAGTAACCTTAAATTTCATTATTTTAAGCCAACCAAAAGTGACCTCGAGACTGCACTTCTCGATATTTATTAACATATTTTTTATTGGTGTTTATTGAAATTGTCTAAAATAGTAATATTTTTCATAACTCAATCACTATTAATCATATGGATTTTTTATGCTTACAATTATAGTGTTTTGCATATATTATGCTAAATATGGCTAACAGAACTAAAGAATTTAGATTTTTTTAGCAATTCATTTATTGACTTAAACAACATGAATCAACCATTTACGTCATACAAAGCATTTTTAAAACTAGAATTATCTGTCTATCTGCAACGTTTTAGAAATTAACAATAATCGAATAATAAAAAATCATGACATTATAAGATTAATATAAATATGCTCTAGCGGATTTACTGCATTTTATTAGTGCGCATAAGCAGCAGCAAGAATCCATACTGCAAGGAATCACAGTTTCTCGCTCTATTAAAAGATGCTTGCCTTTTTTCGTTGCATTTTCCCTGAAGATTAAAAGTTTCAGAAGGAATAGTGTAAGATTGTTACCGCATTTGGATATTAAGCAAAAATTGAGCGAATTATTATATAAAGAAAAGATTTTAATTTTTCTGCTTCGATTCCGCAATGCTATGCACGAACAATTTTATAAAATATGATAATTTAATTCTTATTCTAAACGCTTTTGTACTGAAAGCAGCCACTACAAATACAGTCGTGTAATAAAATGTAAGTTTTTTTTTTTTTGTTAAAATTTTTTATAAAAAATCGGTAGTTAATATCATTTAATTAAAATTCATTAAAAAGAGATTGTAACAAAATTATTTCTAATTGCTTATCCATAAATGATTATTTTGCTTTCCTGCAAGAACAAATTCTTAATATAAATAACAGTCACAAATAGTTAAATTTCTTGTTTTATACGACTGAGTGAAAGTAAACTAGTAATCTCGACAATAAATTTTATTCTTCCTAAAAGGGATCGATAGAAATCAAAAATAAAATTGAAGATTTTTGGAAAATAAGATAAATCGACAGAAATGGACTCCCCCAAAATGTTATCAAAGTTACCTAATGAAAAGTTACACCTCCCCCTCCCGGCGCCCATTTACATCGTTCAACTCTTTTAAGTTCTAAATCTATATATAAAGTTTTAACTATCAAGTACTTTGTAACTATCGTACTCACTTGCATTCCGGTAGAAAAACACCTTTCGAATGAATTTCTTTCAAAACTTTCTACAAGAAACCACACCAGATTGCATTCATCTTGATCAAAGCGTTTTTGAATTTTTGTATTCATAAATGGGCATTATTCCAAAAATGTGGATTTCGGTCTCAAGACTTTTTAAAAACGAAGAAAATGGTTTCCATTTCAAAAGAAAAAAAAGGAAGTACAAAGAATCCACCCAAATTGTTTCATTTACTCAATTTTTTGACAGAAGAACTCGAAAATAATATTCCAAGACAGGATGCTGACGTAAGAGAGAAAGAAAAAATTTCTACCAGATGTTCCATACTTCTCTCGGGTGTTTTGAAATTGTTCTCTGGTTGCTCTTCTGTAAACAAAGTTTATTGCTCCAAAGGCGAACTATTCGAAACTTTCATGCTTTGTGATGCGTGACAGACAGCTCACGCAGCTGTTACTCATGAACATACCTTATTTACATTTCCATCACCACAAATCTGTCACACGATGCACACGTCGAAAAATGTCACTTTTACCTCAGTATGAAACTTAAGAACAAACGCAGTTAATAAAAAAAAATCAACTATAAAAGTATTCTGAGAAAATGTTAATTAAATGCTTCTGTCTTTCATTTAGGCTTATTATCTCGGTAATGATATTAATACAATCATGTGGATTATATTAACATAATCATTAAATCCAATTAATTATATCCTATCATAATAGAAGACAGCATTTAATATTACATTTGCGCAATAATGATACAGAATTTTGACTGGTTAGTGATTTTTCAGAGTGATGAAATCGAGTGATATAAAAACAATTTTTAAATTCTATTCCTACTTAGGTCAACATTTTTTTTTAATTTTAATTACTTTTTATCAAATAATTATCAAAAAACGATTGATTTTCGCAAGAATTAAACTCGCATTCTTCAACTTCAAAAACACTGAAATCCTTCGATTTACCGATTGAGCTTCTGCCTGACGATTTCAATTTTCACTACAAACTGCTGAAATTCTATTAAAGTATTAAAAAGTAATTAAATTTAATGAATGAACGAATACTTGTAAAATAGTATTAGCATCGAAACCAATTTTTAAAACTGGTAGTCACCCACTAACAGTTTTAAAAAAATGTATTTGAATTTGAGTGGATGAATAAAAAATATTTTATTAACGAATGAAAATTTGAACAAGATATATAAATACATAAATAGAGAGAGTGTGTGAACTAATAGTAGGAAATCGGTCTCATTGTTGAGGGTTTAATCTAAATATTATTTTGCAATATGTTTCAAAACGAAGAGAAGGGAATAGTTAATGATTAATGATATATCTTGGGGTCATAACATTTATATGAAGAGAAATTTTTCAAATTCAGTGCAATGGTTATATAAGGATCTCTGTCGCGGTTTATCTTTAAAAAAATGTGCAGCGGTTTTTCAATTTTTATTTTTTAAATATAATGTGGTGAATGTGGATGACCATTAATGACATATTTAGCAGTCAAACTTTCATGAGAGACAGAAATTAGCAAATCTGGATCAGTGGTTAGGATTGTTTATATATATATATATATATATATATATATATATATATATATATATATATATATATATATATAAATTATTATTTCATTTATAATATAAGGTAATGTTGAGCACATAAACATTGATAAAGCGTTCACTCTAATTTGTACTGAAATTGTAGAAAAATCTGACATCAATTTTTAGAACAATTTTGTGCTTTTCACAGTTTTTCGAGTCAATATTAAATTTTGAAACTATGTCCGTGCATTTGTCCAAACGTATATTATTACGACAACTCAAGAACGTAATCAGCGTAATGGATTAAATTAAACAAGTACCCCTAATACCAAAATTTAAAAAGTACCGGGTGTTTTTAAAATCATGGAACTAATTTAACAATATTGTAAACATATAGGAAGATCATGAGGGCACAAATGCTAGAGGCAGCCAATACAAGCAGTCCTTTTTCTGTGATTTACTGAGTAAGGGAAAGATATAGTCGATATATAATGCCTATCTATGATACGTACCTGTCGATAGCATTTGTAAATCAGATAGAAAAGTTGTGAAATATTAAATGTTTTGCTTTTCTGTTGTGTCTGCATCTTTATTGTGTTTTGTTTCTTAATTTTTACATTAAGGTGACAGTTTTTATGCTGCACGTACTACTCCAACACCAATTATGATGTTTTATTATGAAGATTATTTTCCAAATAAAGTATTTTCATTTCAAAGTTTTGTCCATAAGTGCGAAAGTCCTATATCTGTCTTTCATGACACAATGCCCGTTAGAATATGAAAACCAGAAATGCAATCAGTAGAAGAGACGAAATAAGCATATAGATATATCATTAGATATGTATCAAATCATTCTCTCAATCCATCGAAGCACCGACTGCAGTTCGTATATTACGGAATATTGGTGAATATACAAACACGATATCTCAAAAATGCAACGATTTAGATAAATGAAATTTTTTATATGGCTTTCTCACTAGCACTGCAAATATATACACAATTTTAGAGACTCTCTGGAAAAGATGAATTCCAAATTCAATATTCAGAGCTTATCACAATTCTGTGAAACATAAAATAAAATTTATAGTTTTAAAAAATTGGGAAAGTAAACAGCAGAACATAGTTTCGCTGATTTTAAATTAAGACATATTTTAAATTCAGACCCATGAATTCATGTGATGCAATAAGCATCAATTCCCATAAAATAAATATTTTTTTTTTGTTAAACTGTTTTTTTTTTTTTTTTCATTTTCACTTGTTAAAAACACAGTAATAGTTATTTATCTTAAGCAACATATCTACTTTATATTATCGTAATTATTTTGTTAAATATCTCTTATTTTTCGAATTATTTTTCTGCACTAAATTTGTGAAAGTGATCCAATGGCTATATTCTGAAATCATAGAAAAAGATATCAAAGCTATCAAATTTTTTCCTTCATTATTAAATTTCAACCCATATCATAACGTGAATTCTATTAACAAATCATAAAACGCACATAGAATTGTAACGATGTAAACGCGGTATAAAATCACTCAAAATAGTATTGAGCATAAACATATTGGCCTGAATAACTACAAAGCAATTTATAAAACTATTTATCACATTAAAATAAAAACAAAATGAATCAAGAAATATTTTAACATATGGTGTAAGTTTAAAATGAAAATTTTATTGTTTTTTAATTATAATTTGATATAACTTTTCAAATGTAATTAAAAAGCAAATAGGAGTCAAAAAAGTACTGGGACACTTTTAAAATGAGAAATTCAACAAACATATAGCACACCAATAGAATTTAATTTGCTCACCACTTTTTTTAGATAATAATTTTAAGCATAAAAATTTCAACAAATAAAATCTTTTATAGAAAAAATGGTGAGGAACAAAGATATATCAGTTGATGTGGGAACTATTGTAAAAAGTCATTAGAAAAATTGAAAATCAGTTCGTTATATAAGACATATCTTAAAACTGAGTAAGTCTACTGTTTTTAACTTTACTCACAGGTTCACGAAAATATGGAAAACTAGCTAAGATCAGGGCTTCCAAGGACATTTAATGAAAGAGAAGAAAAGTGAATTGTGAAGCAAGGTTACTTTAATTTAAAAACTAGTGCAATAAAATTGACTCTACAATGCAAAATCATGTTCGTAAAATTTATAAATCCTGAAACTGTTAGAAATGTTTTGAGAAAACCAAATATCATGACAGAGTACCTCAAAGAGAGCTCTATATCAGCAAAGCAAATCGATGATCTAGGTTGGCATTTGTTAAAAGTATGTAAAGCAGCTAAAAAAAAAAAAAAAAAAACTTTGGGAAAATGTAATTTTTGTTGATGAAAGTAAATGTAACACTTTCAGATCGGACAGCAACCAGAACGTTAGGCGGAAACCAAATACAGCAATGCATGTCAAAAATTTAAAGCCTACTGTCAAATATGGAGGTGCCAATCAAATAGTCTAGGGTTATATGGCAAGCACTGTTGTCGAGTAATTACATTTTATTGATGGAACAATGAATAATTATGTCTATCGTGACAATATCATGGAAATTTTAAGGCAGAGTGAAGCAAGCTGAGAATCTGAAGACCTTTTAAAGATAATCAAAGATAATGGCTCCAAATATATCTATAAGTTATGCTGATATTTAAAAGTTAGGGCTTCTATTCTATTCTCAAACACTAAGCGCATCTAAACTCCTATTATCTTAGTGTCATCAAGACTCCTGCACTAAGTCCAGACCTTAATCCCATTAAGCATGTGTGGGATTATTGGCATCAAAAAACCGTATGAAAATCAAATTTCTGATAAGTAGGATTTAAAAAAACATTTGATCGTATAATGGACCAAAACAGACGGGTCATTTTGCAAAAAATTAGTCCAATCCATGCCAAATAAACTACAAGAGAATCATAGAATGCAAGAGCGACCCAACAACCTATTAAAATTTAAATTTTCGCTGTTTTTCTTAATTTATTGGAAAGTGTCCCAATAAATTTTTGAGCATGTGTTTTTATTTGATTTCTTCTATTTTTAATCATAACCATGACCACATTAATATGAGAGTTTTGTTTGAATTATTATGATTAGTAAACATCAAAATAATATTTATTTCTTTGTTTTGGTTTCATTTGTACATTTAAATAAAATATTATGATAAAACTCTGTGTTTGTAGTGACTCTTAATATGTTTTTAATTGATTGTGTATAAAATAATATTTCAGAAAACTGTTTAGTTACAGTAAGAGAAAAACATCCTTAATTAAATATTTCAACTGAAGATTATTCTTTTCCTCAGGGTATTTTAAATTAAGTTGCAAAGTATGATAGAATATTTATTTGGCAAAATTATTATAATAAAATGTAGTCCTCAGAAGTTGGGATTTGAATTAGGTAAAATTATTTGAATAAAAGACATTTCATATAAGTTTGGCGAATATAATAACATGTTATATAATGTAATAACATTTTTGTTAAAAGCTGCGACTTTTTGTATCACTAGTGAAGAAACGAAGAGGAAACGATAAAAACATTAAATGTTTAACTTAGATTAACACATTATATATGAGTGCATTTAAAAGCTTTTTTTTGTTTTAAATTGCGCTTAAAGGAATTAATAATCCATTCTGGACAACCAATTTCATTTAACCAACGACAAATTTTTTTACTTCCTTTTTCCCCTACTTTATTATAGATTTCACACAAAAAATACCCTGTTTTGTAATTGATAAACTACAAAAAAATTATTATTGTTTGTCCTTTATTATAATATTTTTATTACTGTGCATTTAAAAAATGCAATTTATTAGAAAATTCTTCCACGTCTGAAGTACACTGAACCAAAATAGCGCGATTTCACAGCCAATTTTAATCAGGAGCTAAATATTAATTATTCGCATTGAAAAATATATTAAGTTAGTGAAATAATACATAATAATTATATTTAAAAAATAGAAACGATCAAGAACTGGAATTTAAATTCTGTCATTCAAAAAATCATTGATTCATCTCACATTCTGTTTATTTAACGAAAGAATTCATTTCCGGTTAAGAACGAAATCATGTGACCAAAAGCTATTCGAAAAATTCTCATAAGAAATTCGCTGTGTTCAAAAGCATTCTTTTTGAAACATACTCAAGTGAAAGCAAAATCGTGCAGTAAGAGCATGATGACATTCTGATGGCGTTCACCCACTTCGTGTTTCACACGTCCAATTTCTAATTTATCGTTTATTGTGAACATCAAGAAAATGGCACATGCACAAATCAGAAACAAATGAAAGTTTAAAGGGAAATATTTAAGAGTTCTATCAGGAATAGGGAAAAAAAAGGGGAAAATGTTTAGAAACTAACTTCAGTAAATTATTTGTATTTCGAAATTTTGTCTAAATAAAATGGTAACGTAATGCTTCCAAAGCAACAGAGTGTAATAGATGGTGCTTTGTTCTGTTTTGTTAGTATAATACCAGTAACTAATATATAACATGGAATCGTGATGAAATGCTATTTATCTCTGTACACGAATCTTTTTTTTTTTCTTTTCTTTCTTTTTTTAAAAAAAAGAAAGAAAAGAAAAAGCATTTAGTTTATTTCATCTTAACTATGCTGGCGTAAATCATTTAGAATTCATTTAGCTTATTTTGAACACGAATAGAATATTCAGAACAATAAAGGGTTACGCAAAAGTTTCCTTAATTTTTTTTAAAGAATCTAGTTAAAGAAGTTCTTATCTTTGCAATTCGTTCAAGCAGTATTATCAATTGATAAGCTGCTTACGAGTCAACACATTACGGTAACTGAGGAAGATAATCCTCAAAGAGTATTTAAGTAAGGTACTTAAAAAAAAATCACAACAGCGAAAAATGCGAGGGAAAAAGATTTAGACTAAGAATAAAGATAAAAAATTACATAACTTGCATTAAACAAATCCATATCCACATTAAGTCAGCTAAAAAAAAAATTCTGTAAAAATTTTTAAAAAAAGCATTTTTAATTGTGATTATTTTGCAGTAGGAAATACAATATCTGTTTATTTGTCAGTCTCCTCCAAAAGATTGAAAATGAGCGACTTGAAACTTGCACATGTCGCTTGATGTGGGGAGGGGGGTCCATTTCTAAGCTAATTGTGCTATTTTCAGTTTTCAAAATATTTAGCTAGAATTCAATATTTCTGTTCAATTTTTTGTGCCCACAAATTTTTAATAATTATTGTACAAAATATATTATATATAATTTTAAACAGCAAACAATTATCTTTACAACAACGTTTGTTAAATGTGAGATTTCAATTGATTTTCATTACAAAAATTTATATTATTCTAATCAGATCTTAAAGCCTTTCTGAGTTACTGAATCTCATTTCAATAAGTTGAAAGGAGACTTAAGTATAAAGAAAAGCTATTTTTTTCAGCCAGGCACACGAATATCAAAAAGAAGAGAAAGATTCTTCCGTGTGGCAGCACTAAAAATTCTTGGGCGCAATAGCAATAATACAGAACAGAAAATGGAATGCCAAATGATTAAAAGAACTGTGAAAAACCGAGCAGAAAGGGAAGGGACTCAACTGACGGCTGAGGAATTAGAAAATATGAGAGGCGACAAGCGAAATTAAACGTTAGGTGCTCAAATCAAAAGAATTTGTTATTAAATTTAATGAATTATGTATGTTTCTGAGTACTTAAGATATTTGAATTTCTATTCCTAAATATTGCAGTGTGATTTTCTTTTAAATTGAATCCCTCGAACTTTAATTTTAAAACTTGCTTCTAATTATTTAACAGCGAAACGTAAACACAAAAAACTAATATGACCATAACGAGCATAAATATAAATGCAACAACGAAAATTGTTATTGAAATAATTTACGGAATACATTAGGCATATTCAATAAAAAAAATTCTTTTCAGTTTTCAAGTGGCATAAGAATGGGTTTTGTATAATAATATTCTCTGAAATTATAAAAGGAAAATGCTAAAATTTTGATATATTTTTACAAAATTCCAAAAACCTTTTACAAAAAACTTCTTAATTGAATAAATTAACATTTTTATAAGAAATATTCCCAACGAATCCATTGATGTTCACGTGATATGCGTCGAGTACACCACGCTAGTTAAATTTTTGAAATTCACTAAGTACCAGTGGCAAGAGCCAAAACGGTGAAGTCATGGTGTAAAATAAGGCATAAAATTACTATCTGAATTCCATAGCTACGTCTATTACACGATTGTGATGTCATGACAGTTTGACTAGATGGTAATTTAGGCTGAGAAGGCCTCAGATCTATTCCAATGACTTTTCATTTATTTTGTAAAACTTTAATATTTTATAATTATATAATGCTAATAAAATAAAACAAAAAATAGTATTAATTAAAAACATAACACTAAATCATTTTGCACAAATAAGTAAACACTTCAACATTACAAAAAAAAAAAGAATAAATTCAAAGGGCGCCATTTTTTTAAAACAATAAATTTTAAAAGGATTCTGCACGGTTACATTAACACTTTTAAGAAAGATTAAAGTATAGACTCAAAAATTATCGCAATCGGATTACATAAACAGAAATTAACGATAAAGTTTTATTTAGAATATGAATGAATATAAATAAGAATTGGTTACAAACAAAAATGCAATAACAAAACAAAATATAACAATATTTTTTATACGAATTTTTTTTAACTATTTGGTATAATGAAATATAAATAACATATAAACAAAATATTTTTTCTCCCATACAGTGGTGTGGATTTTAACACAATAAATACAGCACTGACGCTATCTTTAGATTCTCGAAACAAAATACAAGCCGATTAAGTTCTATTCACAGAGAAAGATTCACAGAGAGATCTCCTTCTCTGTGGTTCTATTTATCATAGCTTGCAGTAAACACAGCTGATTAGGTTTCACTTCATCGTGAATGATACTAGAATTTTCGTTAAGTTTTCGTTAAGTTGAGTTTCGAATTTCCTAATTATGTCATGAGACATGAACTTTAGAAAAATAACAATACTGTCATCTAATTTTCGGCCACAATTGGAGTCAATTGCATGTGATGTCGCAGCCATGTGACAAATTGCTACGATGTTTTAATTCCCCCCCCCCCTCTTTAAAAGAGGAGCAATACAGTTCAGATTTATGAGGCGCATGAGGTAAACAGAAATTGACTCCATAAACAGCACAAAAAATGTGAATATTGGTCCAAAATTTCATGAGAAATTACAGTTAAAAATATCTATTAATAATAAAGGTGAAAGTGTGTATCTTTAGTGTTCCACAGAATAGATTGCTTAAACATATATGTCTTGACAGGTGAAAATATGCATCTCAAAGCTATTTACTGAAATTTTAAACAAAAATTAAGTTGAATTTTACCGTTTCTCCACAATAACTTCTGAAAATATCACAATACAAACTTTACACCAATTCGAAATTTAAAAAATATATATTTTTTAATGATACTAGTTTAATTGCCGCAAAGTTTTTCTGAATTTTAGCAATTTTTAAAGAATATTATCCATCTAATTTTTAAAAATAGATTAAATTGTAGCACTGAAATTCAAATTGTTTCCTTGAAAGCTAAGAAAGGAAAATTCTTTTACCTATTCTTCATGCTATTCTCTGCACAATTTATCACAATGTTATTTTCTTAATGTTTCTGAGACAGTGTAAGTCCTCTCTCCATTTCCTATTTTTAAATGCTATCACGAGATTTTTTTAATACTGATTACGATTTTATTTTTCTAGCAATTTTACATAGTGCATTTTGTAAACGAAAAATAATTTAATTCCAAACGCTTTTTGAAAAGGTTAGTTTCATTATTTAATACATAAAAAAATTCAATTTTCAAACAGCATCGTTAGAAACAAGAATTAACGCAGTTAAAATTTGCGAACGAACAAATTGGTTACTAAATAAAATAAAGAAAAAGATTTTAAATAGACAGAACCATTAGTAAAATGTTTTTTTCTAAAAATCAAAATAAATAAATATAAAAGCTAAGCAGTTTAAATGTTTATCTATATTTTATTTTTAGCTTTACTTTTACTTTTTAATTAAAATATAGAAGATTGCCAGTTTGTGCTTATTATGTTAAATGCGTCTTAGACAATAAATGCAATAAAATAAAATGATAAAAATCTTTGACTGAAGAATGGAATATGAAATTTTAATTAAATAAAAATTTCTAAACGGATACTTTCGCTACTGAGATACGATGCATTCTTCTTCCAAGACTCAAAGCAGGAACGGCAAGATCAAAAACAAAAGAAAAATATATGCACAATTATTCTGAAATGATGTTTGCAAAAACCAATCAACTTAATCTATTCATACGGTTGAAATGCCTGAGAAGAGGAAGGCGAGCCCTGAATGTAGATTGAATTCTCACAGTATGTAGGTCAATTCTTAACTGGGGACGTGTTACATTTGTTTTATTCTTGTAACTGTAGTTTTCTACACAGTTGAAAGAAACAATGCCATGGATAAGAATATTCTATTTCGAATTTCCTGTTGGGTAGAATTGTGTGGCTAAAACTTCCTTCTTTGAGGATTACAACAGGAAATATCACTCAAGTTCTGATTTTTAGTTGTGGGGGAAAATATATATTGAAAAGGTTTTTTCTAATATTTGGTTTTCATGTTTCAATCTTTTTCATAACTTAAAACTGCCATTTCTGAAATGAAAGACGCATTCATGTAGAAAAAAATGAGGCAGAAACACGAGATATGATATAATACAGAAATTTAAAAAAATGACAGTTCAATGGCACATGACAGTTCAATAGTTGGTCTTTTTTTTTCACTTTTTCTCCAGTTTATTTTGTTAAAAAGATGCTTTAAAAGCAACAATAATTTATACCTACAATTACAGTTCGATATCCCAATAATTGTTTTCCACACTCCTGGGCAAAGAATTAAAAATAATAGTATTGTGTAAATATTTACTCATCGTATCTTATTTACAGTAAGGGAAAAAATAATCCTGCTCGAATAGTTTAAACTAATTTTTTGATTTCTAAAATCATGAGTCAAACTTTCAGATAGATTAGGTGTACGGAAGTTCATTTTTGTAATATAACATGAAATCACAAAAACAGAAGCAGGCTCTTTGCAGCAATTTATAAGTATGTTAAGACCAAAATTAGAGAATATCAAGTGTCGACATTCGGTAGATTTCGATTTTCCCATGATAACAAATACATCAAACAAAGATAATGACAGTTGCATTATGTTTCAATTATGTATATCTTTTAATTAATGCCATTTACATATGAGCAGAAGAAAGATTATTACATTATAAACTTTATCAATGCTTAAATAATTTGGCACAACTTGCCATTATTAAAACCAACATTAAATATAGTTATTAAAAACATGAATTGCTTTATAAAATACGCAGAATAATAAATCCGTCAATGATAAGTAGCGCTCAGAATTAGCAATAAACTTTTGGAGTACATAAAAAAAATGCTCAAGGGACAAGCGATATATGCCTTCGTTTAACGTAATTACTCAATTAAACAATAGTAAATTTGCATTCCATGAAATCAGTGCAGCATATTTCTTCTGATATTTCCTTTTTTTTTTTCCTTCTTTTCTTTCTTTCTTTTTTTACTTACTTTTTTTTTACAAGCTAGCTCAAAGTTTCCTACAACGCTTCCTCACACCATTTCTATCTCTCTAAGTAAAAATATGTTTAAACCTGAATGCTGCGGAATAACAACGTAAAGAAAAGCATTTTTAAACACACACACAATATTTTTAAAATAAAAACACATTTACATAAATTAGTATAATACACTAAGTATCCTCATCGTATATTTTATTAATTTAACTTTTAATTGAAATGAGGACATTACTTATATTAAACAATTTTTAAATCTCGTAACTTCTCAAAAAATTACACTGTACCAAAAGATTTTTAAAAATTGTCGAAAGCTGTTTTTTTTTTTTCAACTTTTTTTCCCCTATAAATTATTAAAATGTACAAGAAAGTTTAAAATTACAAAGTGGCAACGAGAGGTGGGGAAAATGAATGTGACGATTTAAAATTCTATTACATTTTCATTCAAAAGGAATAGTAACAGTGAAGGACATTATTGAACATCATTTTTAAATAATCTAAGAAAGGGCATGAGTATCTCAAGTGCTCGAATTTTTATTTCCACAGTTCCGCATATAAGCATTTTCTACTTCATAGTATAGTAAAGAAAAGCATTTGGACATATGCATTTTGAACATCACTGAACCACAGATTTGGGACATAATTATAATATCAAGATTACATAACAAATTACATTTATCAAAATTGTTGTACATTTAAATTATCAAATTTATTAACATGAACATGGACAGCTTACAGTTTATACCATTAGCAGCTTACCTTCAAAATTTGATACGAATCAATAAATATTAAAATCATGCATCAAACTTTATCTGCCTAGATCTTTATGTTTTGAAGTTATCTTGTTCAAATGTGATCGAACAGACAGATTTCCTACCATAAAACAAGTTTCATCTCTCTGGTTCAAAGTGTTCTTAAGTTATTCAGACAGTCGTACAAATGTGTTTTTTAGACTTGGAGATGGGGGTATGAAATGTTGACATTTATCAAAATTTCGAGTTCTAATTTCTGTGACGATTATATAATACTTTGCAATTGAATACGAGAAAATAAAAAATTAATAAAGTCATATAATATTATTTTTCAATACATGAAGGAACTTTAATCTGACGTAACACTATTGCTTGACATAATTATCTGCTTCACTTAAAAATGCGGATGACATTGTTACAAGGCCACTAAATTAAGCTATGATTAGACTGAGTTAAAGAAATTACATTCAGGCTTCTTGTCCTAGAACTTGACATTTGTTGACGTAGCAGAAAAGCCATTTATTACTTAGAAGACCAGCGGGAATGATCACCCCAAAACTTTCTCCCGCATTCTTTAATATAGGTATTATTCTCTTTCCTTCACATAAGAATTCCGAATCTGTGTGTAGGCCGCGGTGGCCTGGTGGTAAGGTCTCGGCTTAGGAACCGGAGGGTTTCAGGTTCGAGACTCGATTCCACCGAAGAACCGTCGTGTGACGGGGTCTCTTGCACGTTAAATCTGTCAGGCCAAATGTCCTCCCGCTGGTGTGGTATGGTGTGGAGAGAGGGGTGCCAGTTCAGGCGTCGTCCTCGTCATCTGACAGTGGTTCAAAATGACGAGGTCCATCCCCAAATAGCCCTAGTGTTGCTTTAAAACGGGACGTTAATATAAATAAACTTAACATCCAGATCTTGTGTAAAGCCACGAATGTCTTGGTGTGAATTTAGCAATTTTATTGATTCTATCATAAGATTTGGAGATTAAGTCGAATTTCTATTTTAGGCGTTTTTTTCCTAATCTACTAAGACCTACAAAATTTGAAACAGAGCTACAACTGAATCACAAATTCACATACCAAATATTATATATTTTATTGGATTAATATGCATGCAAAAATACAAACTAGAAAATGATCATCTTCTTAATGGATTGGGTTTAAAATTTGATAAGTATCTACAACTTAAATATTAAATTTGTATACCAAATTACACCGATCTAAATGTCTTCGATTTATAGTTACTCACCATAAGTTACCATTATAACTTATATTCGGACAGCCGAATAAACAGATTTCTTCTCAATGGATTTGTCTTAAAATTTAATCAAAATCAACAAATTCGGTCTAAAGACCGTAAACTAAGCTTCTTCCGTCTAGCTCAAAGTATTTACGCGGTATCAGGTTACAATCAGACAGATAGACATAATTCTATAAGTGTGTTTTTGAGACTCGGAGCGACATAAAACGTGGAGATTCACCAAAATTCACTAATGTTTGATAATTGCAATACTTTTTTTTTTGTATACATGAAAGTAAAAAGTATTAGCCATTGTCATTTCGATCATTACAGATACTGGAATGTCCTGCTTTCTCTTACAATGTTCAGAATGTCTTTCAGAATAAATTAATTTTTAAAACTTTATCTTATTAATTTTGTATAATTTAATATTCAGTTAATAAAATTAACTAGCTTTTTGATTTGATATCTAAGGGCATTCCAAGCTTAAACATTAAAACTCATGTATTTTTCAAATCATGAATACATAACTTTATTCATTGCGAAATTCAAAGGCAGTATTGATAAATAATGTAAAATTAAAATAGGGTAAAATAGGAATGCCTCGATTCCTACAAAATAATAGGCTCCAAAAGCTGTCTCCCTTGCCTTAGGGGACTTAAAAACTCTAAGTGAAAAAAGTCAAGCAGTTTTGTATTTCCTTCTTAGAAATAACTTTTAGTCGAAACCCAATAAATGTTAAATCAGTTCTTTCCGTTATCCGGGTACAAATGTCGCCAATGTAAAACAAACGCGAGCCAAGTCGCCAAGCGAAGCAAATGACAAAACAGACGAAATGTGGGGGATTTCTACATTATTTGGCGATTTCCCGCTGCTTCCGCTGAACAAAAAAAGTTTATTCTATTATCGTTTATATTTTCTTATCTCTGTTAGTTATATATAGATTTACAAGCTTGCAAATTTTCCGGTGAGTTTATAAATAATCATCTTGGCAAAATGTAATGATTTAAGCAATCGCCAAATCTATTCTTCTATTTCAAGTGCCAAATTCAAATAAATTCTACATCTAGAATACAAAGCATCAAAATCACAGTTCTTTCAACGAAGCACTTATTTTAATTCCCTGGTATCTTTAAGCGAATAATTGCCATGAAACAATGGATTCGGACAGAAATAGAAAAATCTAATTAGGATCAATTCTCATGTACCGCTCAACATAATGATGGGGAAGCAATTACGGTAGCTATTCAACAAATTAAGATAAACACCTAACAAAGTTGTTGGAATAAAAACACCCAATTTGGAATTTCGAAAACATTCTCGAGACATAAAATTTAAAAACAAAAAACATTCCTATTAGCAACTTCAAAGAGAGCGTTAAAAGTTGGAATGCTAGTTTGACAATTTATTAGAAGCCGAACCTCAACAAGTAAATTCTAACTTGTAAATATACGAAATATGAAACAGAAAAATTGTTCGCCTATAAACAATGGACCAATAGCTATCAATCTGACGTCACATGAAATGTGTAATTGCGCATGCCTTTTGGCATAAATGGTTGAATCACAATGAGAAATAAGGTCACTTTTTACTCCCTCCTATAAAAAAACTCAAAAGATTTTCAAAACTAAATAGACATAATAGTTACTATTACGGATTAGAAATTTTTCTGCCATGCAACTTTTACTGTGTTACTTTGCCTGATATCACGCCATTTATTTTTCAATTCCTATTATTAATTCACACCTTCTCTCTCTATATTTATTTATAGATCTTATTTATATTTTCAATAGTTAACAAAAGACGTTTTATTCATCCATTTAAGTTCAAATACATTCTTCTAAACTTGTAGATGATGACACTTGGTGCTAATAAAGTTTTTTTTTTTTCACACATTA
The DNA here is from genome assembly GCA_026543055.1 of Argiope trifasciata. Taxonomy (NCBI): domain Eukaryota; kingdom Metazoa; phylum Arthropoda; class Arachnida; order Araneae; family Araneidae; genus Argiope; species Argiope trifasciata. The sequence continues at coordinate 1,689,153 of JAPMOQ010052972.1, read as the reverse complement.
ATTCATTGACAAATTTTCCCAATAAATTCTATTTGGTCGCCAAAATTTCCAAATTCGTCGCCAAGTCACGAAATGGTCGACAAGTTTGTCGCCAAGCTCTGAGATTTTTCTTTGTTGACCTAAGTAGGAAGTGAATTTGGATAGGAACAAGTAATAAAACAAGTTGCAGGATAAAACAATTAAGGGTCGATCTTATTTTAGCCCACCTTTGGCGAATAATAAGATTTTTTTGGCGAAAGGTAAGAATTCTTTTTTCTTAACCCTTTAATTCAAATACTTTCGATTTGGCAAGATTTTGAAAAAGTCGCCAGAGGTGGGTAAAATAGGATTTTACCACAAGTAATAATTTATTTTTTAATTATTACTTGTTTTATCCTGCAATCTCCATAAAAGGAGTTCACAAAAGAATTACGACGGTACTTTCCACGTGTACACAGGTACTGCTATTTATCTCTGATATTCACTAACCCAACATTACTTTCATCTTCATTTTCCTTAAAGTGCAACAAACAAAGCTTTTTTTGGCATTTAATATGTTCCGACCAAGGTTGGATTTCCTTCGTTTGTGCATAATGAGACTTGAATTGCTGTTTGAAATCAGACTTAAACAACAACAAAAAAAAAAAAAAAACGCATCGTATATGCATAGCACAGCTCTAGCTATTTGCACATGCGCAATTTTCGCGCATGTGCGGTATAATTAAAATCGCAATTATAAAACTCACTTCATTATTTTGATATGAGTTTAATGTACTAAACCCTTTCTCCATAAAATGGTATAAATACAGTATAAATATCTCCAATATCCGTTTACTATTTCTCGAGTTTTTGTGATTCAAATAAACAGACGTTTTCAGAAGACTTCATTTCATACTATGTATAGATATAAACTTGGATAATAGCCTGGAAACATTGTAGTATATATAAAAAGATGCTGAGGAAGAGGATGAAGAAGACACGCAGACTAAGAAGAATACATCGAAGAAAGCAAAAACGAATACATCGAAGAAAGCAAAACGAAACATTGTAGTATATAAAAAAAGATGAAGAGGAAGAGGATGATGACGACACACAGACTAAGAAGAATACATCAAAGAAAACATAATGAATGGATTTTTTTTTTACAGGGAATTTTTTTCTTTTTTTCTTTTGAACAACGTTCATCTGAGTCAGCATACAATGCATTGATGCTTCCTTGTAAAACTCGCAGAACAGGAAGACTTTAAAATTCCTCCGATAATCTTGTACTTAAGGACACATTCGATATTTTATAGCATCATATTAAGAATTACAAATATTTTATGCGAGAATACATACAATAACATTAAAATGTTATTGAATCTTATTTCTCTAAAATATAAAATTATGTGAATACGACTTAATTTCAAATCATATTCATAATTTGATCATATGTGCAATTATGTGATTTAATTTAAACCATACTTAATCAAGTTTTAGTGTTCATAATTTGTTTAATTTTGAAGGGTAGACAGAAGTACATAATAAACGGACTTTGCTTGTAAAAATTTCTATAGTTGCGGTTTCAAAACTAGTAATTAAGAGATAATTTTTCCGGTATCATCACGTTACAGTTGGAGCTAGTTAACCCATTTGCATCATTAGCGTATATACACGCTTAATTTTCTTGGTCACTATCACTGAAGCGTATATATACGATGCATATAATATGATATATACTATATTCATATTATATACTATACACCTATATGCATCCCACATTTCAAATATGACCACACTGAGCAAAATGACTAAAAATAATGCCCAAAAATGATTTTTTTTTTTCAACTTTTATGCAATTTTACACCTAAATATGAAATAAAAATTTTTCCGTGATATGGGCCTTTTTTTCATATTTTCATATGATGCAAATGGGTTAAAAGTATTCTACAATTCATAACTTTTATTCTTTATATCTTTAATATTATTTATAATATTATATTAAATATCTTTTATATACTTTAGCATTATCATATGATTAATCATTGGGCATAGTCATAAGAAATATAAAGAGCAGGTATCAATGAATAGCCTAATTATCAGCCGTTCAACCGATGTGAGTAAACAACGTTTGATAGCATAGATTCGTTTCTCTATTTCACTTCCGATTCTAACAAATTGCGCGATAAAAATCTTGAACTTTGCATCTAGCGTGATAACTCTTTCACGTTTTAGGTCACGCACAAACTTTTCAAGTGAGTAATCAGCTTTAAACTGTATCCAGTTGCAAAGCGAATAAAATATATGTGCAATCAATTAGATAATTCAGTCAATGAATGTTATTTAATAAACATGTTTTTCAATGGAATCAAATGAGAATTGTAATATTAAACCGCAGATTTTTTTCATCTATTTATCAAACTTTATCGAAACATGATCTCAAAACTAGCAAATATATAAAAAACATACTGATTAAAAATTTTATGAATATAGAAATATTATTATTATTTTGAATCTAAGAATTTTTTTAATATTTTGCTAGATATTGATGATTGTGGGGAAAAAAAGGGCGTTTTATAAATTTTACCACTTTAACATCGCAATTACACACTTGTAAAAACACCTCTGCTTTAAATATGTATGTCTTCTCATAAAGCTTCATCTTAGTTTCATACATATTGAGATTTGACGTACCTACAAAAATTTTTTAATGAAACTTGTTAACAATATATTGGTTTTATTTACACACAGGCTCATTACGATGATATATTAATACATTTTTTATGCAAATCATTATTACTTACATTTAAGAGAAGGACCGCGGTGGCCTGGTAGAAAGGTCTTGGCTTTGGAACCGGAGGGCTTCATGATCAAGACCCGATTCCACAGAAGAACCGTCGTGTAAGCGGATCTGGTCCACATTAAATCTATTAGGACCAAACATCCTCTGGTTGGTATGGTGTGGAATTTTGGAGAGGGGGGGATAACAGCTCAGGTGTCGCTCACGTCATTTAAACGCGGCTCAAAGTTACGAAGTCCATCCTAAAATATCCCTAGAGTTGCTTTAAAACGAGACGTTAATACAACTACCATCAAGAGAAAATTTTACAAAATAAGTCACTTATAAGTGAAGTATAATCTTTATACAATATTTTTATTTAGTTATTATTATGATAGAGTTCCGAATCTACTTTATTTTTTAATTCCTTCACTATTTTTTTTTTTTTTTTTGCAGTTTACGTAAGTTAATTATTTACATACGCTTTTAAAAAATATATTTAAGTTTGTTTTTAAAAAGGTAATGACATTTATTTATGCTTGTTTTTAAAAAGTTAATGACATTTATTTATGTTATGAGTTAATGCTAATCATTGTTAACACATTAAAGACGGGAGCCGTAGTACTACGATTTGATCCACGCTACCAAGCATACTTTCGTCAAGATCCCCCGCCTTTGTTAAAAAGAGATTTTAACAAATTTTAAAAACATATAAAATTCCCAAAATTATCATTTTTACCATCCCTCTGGATGTTTGGAATACGTATCTCCTCAGCTATTTCGAACAATGTTAAAAAAAGAGATTATCATATCACGTCATCATTAATTGGACGGTAGTTCACGTCAAGCCTGAGCAAAGCTGAAAGAAAAAGCAATTCACGTATGTTAATTGCTGCTACACGTTACAAAAATAAAAGCGGTTTCGAATTCAGTAGCAAGAATACGAAACGATGCGTTTTGTTTTTAAATGGTGTGTTCTGAACTCGAGTAGTTGGATGGATGAGTCCGAAGTTGGGAGGAAAACCACACCGGGTCAGACAAAACAGGATATTTCTTCCGATGGACTCAATTCACGTGACATCAGCTTAAAGATAAATAGAGCCGCATTGATTATTTAGGCACATAGAAACTTTGTTGTGAAACCACGCTGCGCATCCATTGCGTACAATGGATTCTAAAAAGAAATGGGTGCGACTTATTTGGCATAAGGCCGGCCATCCAGGGGGTGCGGCGAGTGCTATACACCTGGGCCCCGTGACTGATGGGCGGGGGGCCCACCGTGACTAAGAATTAACCTTCCAGCGGGCGCGCGTGTGAGGGAGATACACTAGAGATGAATTCCGTTTTATATCTTCAGATCTAGTGGCACTGAGAACGCTTGTCTTTGGCTATTTGTCCCCTATCCTTTCGGTCCTTTGACCTACTTTCAATTGTCGTCCTAAGTTTGTGGCGTTAAAAGGTCTCTTTCGATCAAATATTTGTATTTTAGAGATAGGCGCGATCGTTCAGGTAAGTTTTTGGCACATCTGATTTTGTATGATTTTACAAATAAATCTGTGCTGTTTTAGACTGGCCGTAGCTGGCAAATGCACTTATGAAGGAAAATATAGAAAAAAAGCACCCACATCTCTAAAGAGTGAGCTAAAATTAAAGGTGCTAAAGAGAAAAGCCGAATTAGGTATTGAAGAAGCGGAAGATGCGACATCAGGGAAAAAAACCTTGCCAAAAAGAAAAGAGGACAAGAACCACAAGGTCCAGATGAGAGATTTGCCAGAAATTTATATATGTGGAGCATTGCTCAAATTCCATTGCTGCAATGAAATAACAACGAAACTATCTTCTTCCTTTTCATATCTAACTGTCAATTACAATTTCCTTTTTATACATACATTCTGTATTTTTTTGCATTGCTATATTTTATATGTAAATTGTTCTATTAATTTTATTTGTATTATTTTTAAATCAATTCAGTTAACCTATGGTCATTTTTATTGTTTCTGCTTCTTTTTAAATAAAAAAATGCTTAAAATAATTGTAGCTATTAATATTAAGCTATTTACAACATAATTTTAGGTGTTAAGCTTTTGAAAATTTAAAATTTTACTATAGCGTATGTGGGAAATACGCGCAACCTTTCATGTTCGTATGACGGCCGCGCCCGCTGGAAGGTTAAATACAATGGATTCTAAAAAGAAATTGGTGCGACTTATTTGCACAGGGTCGGTCATCTAGGGGGTGCGGCGATTGCTATGCACCCGGGCCCCATGATTGAAGGGGGGGGGGGGCACCGTGATTAAGAATTAAAACAGTGTTCTAGACAATACTAATGTTACACATACAAAAAATGTACAAGCTTGTTTCCATGTGGCTGGCTGAGCATCGACTGACGCCTTTATTAGGCAAAGATCGCAGTGATATCTATAAAAAGGTGGGAAAAGCTCATTATGAATGAAATCCCCATCAGACAGGTTAATAAGAAAGAGATGCGTGCCCGGCGCCCAGAAACCAAGGCTGGGTTCAAATGGACTTGTAAATTATCAGCTATGTACTTTTGTCTGTATCTAATGTAATATTTTTTACAATCCTTTACATAATATAATAAATGCTGAACCCTCTTCCAGCAAATTAAAATTAAGATATCCGACTATGTTCAAAATACTGGTTATCGACCACACTGATTAATTTTTTTGTTATTTTTTTTTTTTTTTTTTGTTATTGCCTTCTGATTCCCCAAAACTTTGATTTTCATAAAAATTCTTCACCGTTAACATGATATCTCAAAAACTAATAGAGGTATGTACATAAGAATTTCAGCGTGTGTTTTAAATAACAGGGGCAATGAAATGAACCAAAAGTTTTATGGTTGGCGAAATACATTTTCATTTATAGGTGTTTTTAGAAAAATTAAGCTGGAAAAATGCATATATATGTATATTTTTATGCATAACTTCTTAGCATCTCAAAATGTTTCTTAGATTTTGGTTCATTTCATTCGTCTTTATATTCTGTAACTTGTGCACAAATAAAAATAGGATTGCTGCATTACCATTTTGTGTAGAGTGTTAACCGTTTTGGTTAAATTTCATTAAAATATACTACAAATTTTTCTATTTTTCAAAATATATCTTATATTTTCAAATAATTTTGTTGTATTTATAGTATTTTACACTATGATTGATAATGCGTCTAAAAACAATAGTTTTTAAAAAATACAATTTTTCAAAAATTTTCCTTCGAACGTAGTCGGATACCTTAAATCAAGGGTTATCTTCGGTCAAGCATATGAGTATAATGCTCAAACGCTCTTGCTATACTAAATATCGAAAAAGAAATTGGAAAAATTGAAAATTTTCTGGAGTAATCAATTAGCAAAAACAAAACCACGCATTAAATAAATATGCAGATGTGCGGTTTTTTTTATATAGCTAAAAATTTAGGGCCCCAAATGGTTTCTTGCACCCGGGCCCCTTCATAGAGAAGGCCGGCTCTGACTTAGCTTGACACTATATAATTTTCTGGACATGGATCGAACATTATAATATGATGTAATATTTTTATTTGAATAATGAATTCAAAATATAATAAACTTTATAATTACTTTACCGCATATGGAATATCTATGGTTAAATATTTTATTTCCCATAAATTTTTCTTAGAAAAATTGAATACCACCCCACTATTTTATTTTAGAATTAAACTAAATAAATACGTAATTTAAAATAAAACTAAATTAATGAGACTCAATCTCTTATAACCGTGATGAAAATTTTTCACAATAAGGACTGATCGTTTAGTTTATATTAACGTCCAGTTTTGAAGCAACACTAAGGCTATTTTGGGACAGACCTCGTAAGTTTGAAACTGTGTCAAAGGACGAGGACGACACCTAAACTGGCACACCCCTCCCCTAGCTTCTACACCACACCAGCAACAGGACGTTTGGCCCCTATGGATTTAGCGTGCACCATATCCGCCTACAAGACGGTTCTTCAGTGGAAACGGGTCTCGAACCTGAAACCCACTTGTTCCAAAGTTGAGACCTCACCCACTAGGCTACAGCGGTCCTCAGAAGTGATTGAGCTGTAGATTTAAATCACTCCGAGTGCGCATTAATATTTTGAAATCAGGAATTATAAATTGCATTTCTTTCAAAAAAGTTTAATACACAAAAATCGTGCGAATTATGCCGAATATTATATGAGTTTTAATTTTATTCAATTTGATTTGTTAGATCTTGAATAAGAGTGCTAATAGATTGATTAAATTTGTTAAATTTGTTGCGACGTGATAGTATTTTCCAAAAGATATTGGATACTTATGACAGCGGTAGTAATGATTATATAAAGAGGAATACCATAGAAGTATATAAAGAGGATACCCAAAGAGTACCATATATATTATGTAAAGAGGATACCCATAGAGTACCATAGAAGTATATAAAGAGGATACCCATAGAGTACCATAGAAGTATATAAAGAGGTTACCCATACAGCACCGTATAAATTACATAAAGAGGATACCCATAGAAGTATCGTAATCACTGGATTTCTTTAGCTCATCAAAGTGAATAAGCGTAATCCTTATTTGAAACAAAACAACGAATCACCAAACAGAAATAACTTACAAAAAACAAGTGACAGAAAATAGGGTCATCATAGATGTTACTGGAAAGTAAAAAACTGAAAGCAATAAAAATTCTCCAACATCTATTAAATACTTTCTTACTTACGTCGAAGTATTATTGTGGTTTTGTTCGTCGTATGCTTTTTTAGTATATACCGCATGCTGTGGTGTATAATCCACTTTTTAAAAAAATCAGTACTATTTTAAGTAACCTAGTAATTTTGAATTTTCTTTCTTTCCTTCGCCACAGAATATCCCCGAATTTGGAATAATATCTAGGATTCCCTGTTGGTTGAAAGGTTTGTTTGTTTATTTTAACACCCCGTTGTAAAGCAACACTAGGGCTGATTGGGATGGACCTCGTCATTTTGAACCACGGTCAGATGACGAGGACGACACCTGAGCTGGCATACCCCTCCCCCCACCCCACCAGAGGGAGGACGTTTGGCCTGACAGATTTAACGTGCAAGAGACCCCCTTGCACGACGACTCTTCGGTGGAATCGGGTCTCGAACCTGAAACCCTCCAGTTCCGAAGCCGAGACCTTACCACCAGGTCACAGCGACCCGTTAGTTGGAAGGATATATGTGGAATGTAAACTATTTTAAAAAAATAGTTTACATATACGGAGTACAGAAAAAGTAACTATATACAATATTATAATGATGAATTGGGTGTTCGGTGCGGAATACGAGGAGATGAAGTCTATTAAAGTTAGTGTATTCTGGAGGAGAGGTTGGCTGAGATACAAGACGAAAATTTATACAGGTGCTGGGTCTGGAAAGACTAATTTCTCGCTCTCTTGTAGGAACCGCACAAGATTTCTAATTTTGACCTTAGACATCTTGTTTCTCATAACGTTGGATCACCAGATGTTTTTTGATCGTAAGTGGGCGTTTTGAAATGAAAAGATGTAGTGAGAGGGGAAGTGAGTGACATAGTGAAGGGGATCGCCAATTTCACTGCTGCTACATTGATGCGATCCTTTAAACTATGGTCAGCACAATTTAATACAATTAAAGCTATAGGTAATTACAAATTAATAATACTCTTAATTAACTTTGAATGCTATAATACCAATAACATTAAAAATAACTTCATTTTGTTTGTTGAAGTGTCAAAATTTGATTCAAATACAATGCATTTTCTTGACGAATCCCCAGATCAATGTCAATAGTTATAACGTTTAGCAGACCTTTATTCACATCTGCTTAATCCCTCTTGTTGATCAAGTGACTGGACTTTTATGACCTGTGCGCAAAAGTTCCAATACAGACGAAAAGGTATCGGCCACTCCCCTCTCTTCTCCACGCAACCGCGCCACACCAGTGGAAAGACAGTTTGACTCCCGGCGAACTCGAGTTTCGAATGTAAAGAGCCCGAAATCTTCAACCTCGAAGTCAAGATCTAATCATCCTCTCACATATAAATATTTTCCAAGGTCTAGAGAGTAATCCTTTCGGTAGCAATTGAACCAAATTTATAAAATGGTTTTTTCGGAATCTAAAAACTGCTTATTTAACTCTTTATTTTCCTTATCATATTGCCATCAATTTTTCAATGTTTGTGCACCAGTAGTTTAGTTTCCTTGCAGAATAATCCCAGGGAATCCAAGACAAAAATGTAACAGAAATGTCTTAATATAATTATTAATTAAATATTTTTAATTCATGTTATTTGGGTTACATTCTCCGTGTTCTTTAGAATACCATCAGCAAAAATAGTCATTTAGTAAAGATGTAAGCTAGATTCAAATGGTACTTAATGCTTCTGCGCGATCAAATATTGACTAAAAATTGTTTCCTAATGTTCAGGAAAATATTTGTCGTGCCTACAGATAAAATATAATATGAATATCACGGATGTTCTGAATTTCAATTAAAGAGTCAAAGTAAATAGTAAGAAGTACCGTCAGTAAATAAAGGGTTAACACATCAATCCTTCGTCATCATCTAAAAAAGTTCGCTGGAGGCTACAAGTTGACTTAAACACCAATTTGCATTCTCAATATCTGCAGAGTATGTTCTCCCACCCCCATATTAATTGGCTAAAACGAACTTAGATACTACTACTCTATCATGGAGATAGCACCTAATTCATACTATACTGAAAGCAGTATGCTAATCGTTAATCCGTACCTATACATTTTGATTGCGTTAATAGATAATCCTTTTTTTTTTCTTTGTATCGCTTCACTGACAAGAAATAATAAATTAATAAAATAAAACCTTTGACTTCATCTTTTTCACCTTATGAAGGGTTTACATGACAGTATTTTGGAAATGAATTCTTTGTTTTAATATATTTTCTGAAAAGTTTTAAATATTTGATTTCTACGCCAAATCTGATTTGTCATTCTGAAGTTTTTACTTTCTCATGCGAAAATTACAATCAAAACAATGTAACAGCAAAACTATTCAGATTAATTATTAAAATAGTGTAATGCATAGTTTCTATAAGGATTAACCTTTTCGATGAGACAATGATGTATCCGATACGCGCATCGAATTACCAAATTTTTATCATTTTAATCTGCAATTAAATATTTTAACGCGTTCACTGCCACTGTCCTCGCCTGATACCAGACCATCTATCTAATGAGATGACCCCTTCTCTGATATCTTGTAACTGTAGTAGAGAAGGGGTCATCTAACAACATAGATGGTTTGGTACAATTGCATATTATTTGTAACGCACAGGCGTGTCAGCGGCAGCGAATGTGTTAATAAATTTAAAACGTAAAAATAGAAACTGCACAGTACCCCAGGGTTCGCTTATATTATTATAGGAATTTAAATAACTTCCCTAATAAAAAGCATCATCTAAGCAGGAAATTAAGTAAATTCTTAAGTCAAGGAGTTACAACAAATACATATAGACTCACGTCTATAATTATGCATTTTATAATCTTTCCAAGGACAGAAGGTTAAAATATTTTATATTTCTTTTTATAGCAAGAGGTGACTGGCGGCACTGACCCCCTTCTAAGGAGCAGAGGGAACATAAAATTTAAGAGTTTGACGGGTGTTATGAGTATTATCAAAAGAAAAAAAAAAAGATCCTTCAGTGACCGATAAAAAAAATCGAAGGTAAATCAAAACACTTCTTGAAGATATATATATTATGCTAAATGTAATAAACTGATGGTTACGTGTTATTAAATTATATACTTTAAGGTAAATGTGATTAATCCAGTGATTATGCATAGTGATAGATCATTATATATAATCACGGATTTAATCACCTTTATCGTATGTACAGTTCATAATTTATTTGTATTTTACACGGAATATTTAATTTATTGTGAACGTTATTACTATTTAATTTAATTCATTAAAGAATTATTTATAAAGAATATATCTTTATTAGACCTACGTATAAGAATTACAAAATCCGATTAAAAAACAATTGCAGAAATGTAGTTTTCCGCAGGGAGGTGGGGGGGGGAGTGATCGCACAGAAGCTTAAATATTGACAAAAATGTTTATTGGGCTGGTATTGCTGAGAAAATTCTACCAGTAACGCATGAATACTTCAGGTAATTATTTATAAGCGAGAATTCGAAGCATAAATTCAGCATTTCCTTTTTTAAAAAGAGCAAATTAAAGTTTGAAAATTCTGAAGATTTTTCTTTGACAGCTCATTTCATCAGTTATTTTTTTTCTATATATATTTTTGTTATCATCTGCAATTTGAATTTCATTATCGAATTAATTCTGACAATCATGCTATAAAGATTTAGTACTGATTCCAAACATTCATTCATTGGATAAAATGTGCGGACAAAAAACAAAAACAAATCGCAATTCGGTTATCTTGATATGAAAGAGGTTTCGAAAATGGTAATTTCCCATAATGTACTGTCACTGCCATTTCAAAATAGTTCGAACCTATAAAACGATATTCTACAGATTTGACTAGAATTTTATACAGCACAGCATTATACAAGTACAACTATAAAATAAATTCGAACTATGAAATCAAACAACAAATTGAACAATAAAAGGATACTCAAAATCCAGAAAATAATATGCAGTAATTTCCTCTATTCAAATTCAAATACAATACAGAGCAGAATATAACAATACAGAAAAAATGAAGCATAAAAGGCGAGCAAAAAAATTAATAGTAATGATATAAGTTTGTAAAGAAATAAAGAAAATTCAAAAATATACAAATATTCAAAATTAAGGATTTTAAATAATCCTAAATCCACATTCCTAAAAAATAACAAAAATAAAAACAAAGAAAATCCAAGGAAGTAGGGGATGTCTGAAAATATAAACAAACAAAACAATTCCAACTTACCCCCTGCATGGCCCTGAGGATACCCGCATTACTCTTAATATACAACACATTATATTCTCGTTTGGCATTTTCTGGTGGAGGTTGGGCCTCCAAATTCACTACAGCCATGTCCACACGGGAAAATCGTTTTCGCAGACGATTTTCCTTATCTCCAGCGTTCTTTTCCGCGATAGAACTTCCCAAAGTCGAACGAAACACACGTTTGAGATTGAGGCGAGCGACGAAATCGCGGCCCGTGAGTTAGTATCACGTGACTAATCTTTCGTCATCACCCGGAAGTTCGAGTGGAGGACCGACGGCCGAACGAACTCTTCGGCAGCAGACGATATTTTCGCCCGAAGCGGGCCTTGCTTCTCCTTCCCGATCGACCTACAAAGGGGCAAAAGACCCCACTTTTCTTTGGTAGAGAACCGCCAAGGTCATGGGTATTCACCGGCTGAAGAAAGATGAGCCAAGAGCGAAAAACCTTATTGCTGATAATATCATCAGCTGGCCTTTAAATTTTGAATTTACAGTTAATTCAATTTAAAGGCCAAAATTTAAAAAGTAGTGCATTTTTAAAATTCAATTCCTACTTAGGTCAACAAAGAAAATTTTTATTTTAACTACTTTTTATTAAATAATTATCAAAAAAATTATCAAGTATATAAAAAAAATCATTTATTTTCGCAAGAATTGAACTCGCATTATTCACCTTCACGTGAAAAATACAGAAATCCTTGCATTTTACCGATTGTGCAACTGCCTGTGGACTGCAATTTTCATTACAAACTGTTAAAACTTTACTTTAAGTATTAAAAATTAATTAAATTTAATCAGTGAATTAATATTTGAAAAATGTAGTAGTTATGTAGAATTCATTAAGATCGGTTATTAATATAGATTATATTTCCGGAATGGTAATTGCAGATTACATTTGAAATTAAAATAATAGTAACTATATCAAGTCGTCATATTTTTATTCCATAAAAAACCAACTACTGTTGCCACTTTTTAAAAGGACAACTTATAAAAAAACAAAGAAAATAAAATAGAAATGTAGCTGCTTCATAGATATATAATAACATCAAGTGTCACTGTCATCCACTACAGGTTTAAAAAAATGTATTTGAGCTGGAGAGGACGAATATAAAGTATTTTATTAAAGATCGAAAATTTGAACAATATATGTATTTTGGGAGAGAGTGAACTAATAGTAAGAATTGAAAAATAGTTATTTTTGAATAAATATTATTGTTATGTGAAAACAAAAAATAAAATTTTTTGATGAAATCCAACCAGCTGAGTAAACAGACGTTTTACTGTTTTAGATTAGGAGTGCCGTCATTTTTTCCACTGATGGCAAGCCTTAATCTTAAGGGGGGGGGGGGGGAAAGACTGTGACATCAAAGTTTACTGCACGCCATCAAACTCGGAAGAAACTGGTTCGATTTGTAATTATTTCGCATCATCTTTTCTTTTTCGTCTTCTTTTATTTTCTTATCAAAGAACTTTGGATGAGATTTAACAATTTTTCTTTTTTTAATATATTAGCAATAAAAATGAATAAATGAAATAAAAATAAAGAAGATTTGAACTTCCTGGCCGTAACATAGTGACAATATTTTATGCTTGATTGCAACAATAATCGCATTCTCTGCTTAACGATATATCATGGAATTTACAGAAAGAATACCAACAGAAAAAAACATTGAAGGGAAAAAAAGGCTAAATAAAAGCTAAAATAAAAACTATTAAACTTATTAAAGCTGTTCAAATATTCTTATTTAATGTGCATTTTCTTATAATTTTACTACATGCAGTTATAGAAAAGAATTATAATATTATATTCAAGAGAAAAAAAAAGTATTATAATAATATAAATTAAGAATAATAATATTATATGAATTCATTATTATAAATTTACTAACTTTTTATTTTTCAAAATTTATTAAATTAAAGAAAAAAAAAATGCAAATAAATAAAATTGTCATCCTAAAAAACTATTACTTATTTATTTATTTATTTACTGGTGCAGAGACATTTTTCATAAAATAATATAATCTGAAGTTTTGGTTTGAATTTTTGTTAATTTTTAATTAAAAATGAAAATAAAATTTCGAAAAATCTGTTATTAGTGAGCCTTTTTTTTACTAAAGAAGCAACTATATATCAAACATTCAGCCTCGAACGACTTTTATAATCTATAAACAATATCACTTTAAAATTTTAATTGCAAAATTATTAGCAAATCAAAATTATAGCAAATTTCGATACACTGTTTAGAACTTTTCGAATGATTTGAAATTCCAATATTTGTATTACATAAAACTGTTTTTAAAATACACTTTTATTTACTTAAATCCTTTCTTATAATTTATCGCGATTTTGAGGTATTGTGTTCATGCAAACAGACAATGTGATTTCAATGAACTCTCAACCTTTTGGAGGTACTCTACTAAAATTTAACGGATTTACAGTTCGGATGATAAGGCATTATGCCAAATTTCGTCCATTTGGCTCGTTGTTGTATAATTATCGTAACGACTTTAACTTGATAACAGTTGGGTTGAGTTGAAAGATATGGAAGGAGGTAAACGTAAAATGTTATTGCCACTCCCACGAAAGCACATCTGAATAATCGGATGCCGCAGTAGCTTAGATTTGAACTAAGGTTGACTCCTAAAGGCCATCACCGGCCAAGGTACAATGTCTACCGTAGGAGGAACGTCTTGTCTTCAGTAGGGGGTAACTCGCCCACATCATTTCTGTACCCGCCCGTTAGTGAGAACCAACCACCATACCGGAAGTTTCTGATAGAATAGATGCATCTCTTGCCTATTAGATATTTAATAGATCTCTTGCCTATTATTCTTGCCTTTATATCTTTTGCCTACTTATTTTTTGGTAAGCAATATCTATATTTATACTAATATATAAATGTGAAAGTTTCGATGTTTGTTACTCAGTCATGCCAGAGCAGCTGAAATTCAGCACATATAAATTACAGTCGGTAATAGAACATAAGCTACTTTTTATTCCGGTTCAATAAGTGGTTCATTTTTTTTATTAATTAAAAACTAACTTTTGCGCCAAAAAGCTGAGGCGAAATCACGCCAAAGGTAAGCAAGGCTACAGTTTTTTCCCCCAACTGAGTTGATGTTAGGCTTATTAGAATTTCGATCGATTATTTCAAACGATTCTGTTTATTTTCTTTGTGTTTGATGCATTTAAAATCAAATGTTGTTGATGAATCGATCTGAAGTACTTTTAAATTAAAAGAGAACAGAATAAAGGAAATAAAAAAATTCTAATCCACATTGCGTTACCTCAACTGGCGTAGGAAATTCAGACATTTGCGTTACGCCAACTGGCGTCGAAAGTTGGCGCGTAATGACAACTGTGTTTTCATAAAAATTAAAAGATAAAAAATGATGTGTATTATCTCAATCTCGATCTATAAATAAAATGGATTTGACCGGACTTGATTTGTTTTTTGTTTTATTTTGGGTATACACAGTAAATAAATTGTTTTTGAGTTAGTTGTTTTTGTTATTAAATTGTATTTATGTTATATATTTCTTGTATAAGCTTGTGGTGACATCTTAATAAGCCAGTAACTTCCACTAAACATCGGTGGCCATTTTTGTACAGTGGATAAGTTACAGGACTTCAAACCCGAACATCGCAGGTTCGATCCTTGGCGGAATCCAACCTACGTATTGGCACAATTCCGCCAACGCATGAGCTTATACTTTTAAATGTATCACTTTTCGATTAGGTTTAATTTTTTTTATTTGACAGTTTTTAGTACAAAATGTCCACTCGAACAGAGTCGCGGGTACAGAAATGTGCCACACATTTCGAATGAAATTTTATAAGCAGAAAAATGAATATCAAAATTAGGAAAGAATAGTAAAACGAGCAACGCATATAACAAAGAACTCTAAGGAAGGGCTCATGTTATTTACTCACTGTGTATTATCTACCGAAGAAATACAACTATTCTGACGGGATGGGCACGGATTTCTGAAACGCACACTGAAACTTACTCATTCTTCGTGTCACGGAAAGTAAAATGTTAATTAATCAATGCCAGAATATGTTTCTTTTTGAGTGAATCTTCTGGAAAAATAAATAAATGAGGGCGCATTTTTTTTCTTTATCTGATCACGGCTGATTATCACGAACTCACTTCCCAACAAATCGTGCTGCAGCTTCCAGCACCTTGTTCAAGGATGGGGGTTCAATAAATCAAATCTTTAAATCGCTTCAAATATAAGATCCATTGAAAAATCATTGTGGTAAATATTCTTTTACTTAATTTTAATTTTAAAAAAATGAGTATAAGTAGTTAAAAATACCTAAGGGAAAAATATTGTTTGCATTCATTATCTTATTAACTTCCAATTTATAGTCTAAAAAATTATTGGGTGTTAATACTTTCTCATATCCGATACTTACAAATAGAAATTATTTTAATCGTCAAAAAAATTCAATCTTTAAATTTCAAAGGGGTCTTCTTGAGTCCGAGAAGTTTAGTTTAGTTATATTAACGTTGTTGGGAAGCAACATTAGGGCTATTTTAGGACAGACCTCGTCATTTTGAACCACGGTTAGATGACGAAGACGATACCTGAGCTAGCAGCCCTCTCACCACGCCTTACCACACCAGCGGAGGACATTTGGCCAGACAGATGAATGTGCAGGAGACCCTCTTACACAACTGTTCTTTGATGGAATCGAGTCCTGAACCTGAAACCCTCCGGTTCTGAAGCCGTGACCTTACCACCATGACACCGCGATCCCCTTTGAGACTGAGAAATACATATTTGGAATATATGCAATAACTCTACGCTTGACTCACGAAATTTGGTTAGATGCCTTCACACAAATTTTGTTCATTTCTATTAAATCTTTAGACAAAATTCTATTGAAAAGAAATCTATCTGTAGTGTACATGCGTATACAATTGCTCAAAAATACAAAGAGCTAAATGGATGAAATTTGGAACTTAATTTTACTATCAGGAATGCAGATTTATAATGATTTTTGGAATCGATCCCTATTAAATCTTTAGACAAAATTCCATTGAAAATAAATCTATCTGCCCTTGTGCATGTGAATATAATTGTTCAAAAATACAAAGAGTTAGATGGATGAAATTTGGAACGTAATTTTACCATCAGGAATGTAGATTTATGATGATTTTTGGAATCAATCGCTTAAATGATGATTATTTCTTTTTCTGTATATTCAACTAAACTCAAGTATGCAACAATTAAAAAATGCTACAAAATAAGTAAAAAGTCGGATTAGATGAAATATGATATATGTGTAGTAACAGTGTAAATTTGCATCCCATTTCAAAACCAAATCCGTTAAGAAATTGACTCATTTTGAGTTTATGCATTCGCGTTACAATACATTCGATAACTCAATAACACAGTGACTTAAATAGCATTAGGTACACCATTTTGTAATTTTAATTTTAATTTTATGCCTAATTTGTTTAAAATGGACGAAAAGGCGTCCAAAATACATATTCGGTTTTCTTCATTCTATTGCGAATCTCAGAATGTTTACATGAGGGGCAGTGAAAATAAAAATCTGAGTTCGTTCTCGAGGTTTTTACGTCCTTGCTTGGGAACAACAACTTAGAAATTTTATATTAGTGAAGAATACTTTAATATCTTTATTAGAGAATATCTATATAAATAAAAATGGATGTTTGTCAGTAAGTCTTATGCACGGCACTCAACCGATTGCGATGATACTTTGAATACTTATTAGTTGCACTTAAAGGATGCTATATAGGCATAGTAAAATTATGTTATCTATATAAATAAAAATGAATATTTGTCTGTATGTCTCATGTGCGCTGCCGTGTTGCTCATCCGATTGCGATGAAACCTTGAATACTTATTTCTTGCACTTATTTGTTTCTGTTGAAGATGGAAAAATAAAAATAAAAAATATTTCTACCCCTAAAGTTAAAAAAATAGAATTAATACAATTTACGCTTTATATATCACTCCATTTCAATGAATGTATTCATTTCCTATACAAAAATAAATATTATTCTTTCAATCATTCCTAATCAAACAAGACAGTTGTTTTAAACTTCAAATGATATTTCCAAAATTATTTCTTCTGCGGCAGCAACGCGCCGGGTACCCGCTAGTATATAATAAATTTTCAGGGTAACGATTCTTGTTGGTTATGACTAATTTTTCCTCCGGGATGCTTTCATAGATGCTACAAAAATGCTGAGTATTTATCTTATATTGGACTTACGTGTTGCTGTTTCTTATGGCACTTGCCATTGGACAAGCCCGTTGTTACGACGATAACGATTTAAGCCGATAGGGTGCATCTCTTGCATTAGTTGCGCCAACAAGGGCCAAGAGTGCGACTCTGCCACTCACGCTTCGCTCTTTCGCTTGCACAACCCCTTTTTACTGGAGGACACATTCACACATCGCACAGATAGAACAGAGGAAGAATAACCATGCCTGAACCGGCACTCGAACCCGGGACGTCCAGTTCAAGGGGAAGACGCGCTACCCCTAGGCCAGGTTGTAACGATTACCAAATAACCTTTGAAACATTTTAAAAATCCCCGTACACCACAAAGTATTTATTTCTCGGGGCTTACAGAAGTAACTATTCAACACACAATAAAAGAAATAAGAAAATTTAAGAGTTATGAAGGATTAATTTAAGAATAAAATAAGAAATATAAGTTTAGAATAAGTAAGTAAAGTAGTAAATAAGTAATATAAGTTAGGAATAAGAAAATTTAACAGGTGTCAATAATAAATTTACAAAAATTTACAAAAGCACTTCTGGTGGAAACAAGTTGATGAAAATCTGGGGACCACTTTATATTAATCATCTGGGGACCACTTTATATTGATCACTTTATATCTATCTGTCTTGCTCCGAGAAACTTGGAGCATTGGAGGAGCACATCCTCAGCATTTTTCTCGCCACCAATGTTACAGTCACTGGTAGATGATGGAGACAAATTAAATTTATATAGATAGCTTTTAAAGTTACCATGACTAGTGAGAAATTGGGTTTTTCTATAATTTGTGTAAAAATGATGGTATAACAGTCTCTTATCAATGGATGGGGAAAATGTCTTTGTTAGGCTCCCTTTGTTTGAAATGAGATATTCTTGATTCCAAGATTCCACCATGTTTTCTTTCGTAATCTTCCTGTAAAAGGATTGAGGAATGTTAACGGCAATGTAAATAGCTTATAGTTTAAAACAACATTATTCCTTTATCAAGATCAATACATCTTACATCTCTGTTTGGTGATGCATAAATTTGTGTCAATGGGTGATTACGATTTATTTGTTTGCCCGCCATGTTTTGCATGATTTGGTAAAGCATAAAATGATAAAGGCTTACTATTGCCAAAGTTGCTCTTCCAATACCAATCTTCTGATATCCATGCAATAACTGAAAAATATTCCGATCAAACAATTTGCCCGTTCTTAAAATGTTAGATTTAGGACTTAACTTTTCACATATTTCATCACTTTATTTTCTTTTCTCGAATTTTCATCCTTCCCTCCAGTGGACCTTAAAGTTTTAAATAACGATAAAAGACGTTTAGTGATATATATATATACATGTATGAGATAAAGGCTACAAAGATAAAAAAGTGATTTTAAATAACAGAGCTAATCAGGCGAAAAAGTCTCCCTCGAACTTTCTCGCTTACTCGACAGAATTTTCCCATTCTGTCAGAGGTGTCGGTGGCTTCATAGTTTTCAGCTTCGGAACCGAAAAGTCTCAGACGAGATTCCATCGTTTAAGTGGGTCTGATGCACGTTAAATCCGTCGGGATCAAATGTCCTCCCGCTGGTGTGATGTGGAATTTTGAAGAGAAGGAGGTCAGGGCAAATACCATTCTTGTCCTCTGACCGTTGTTGCTCTAAAATGTTACGTTAGTGTAACTGAACCAAACCGTATTTCTACAGGCATAAAAATTATGAAACATAGACAGAAGATGACAATCACCACAGGGTCAGAATGACATTTTTTTCTTTTTCTTGTTTTTTAGAGTCTAGGACAGAAATATTTAGTACTTCGCAGTATAGTAAAGGAAAACACGTATGCATTTTGAGCACATTTTTCTTGATCGATTGAAACCAAAATTTCATACTGAATTAAGATTTTAATTAGCAAGGTCACGTACAAAATTTCATTTTTCAGAACATTGGGTTTTCGAGTTATCTCCTTACAGGCATGCGAGTGTCTAAATCGGCAAATGGTTAACCCTTCGTTGAATATAGTTTAAAATCTTACATTTTAGATGCTAAAATTATGTATACATCAAATTTATCCAAGTCATAGCCGTTTTTAGGTGCTACGTTACATTTTGTCAGACAAACTCTCTGTGCTTCTATTTCATTCAAAATATGATAGAATTCAACAAAATTAGATTAAGGAACAAATACAAATACAAAATTTCATCCTTCCCGCTAAATGTCTTGTTAAATAATCGTGCTCATAGAGAGACAGGCATATATATAAGTAATCAGCATAAAAGTATTGAATAATTAAAACTAATTTCTGGAATTAATCAAAAATTAAACTATTTCGGAAACTAACCTAAAAATTTTTTTCGGGGGGAAACGAATCAAATTATGTCGAAATTGATATTAAAATTTAATTCAGAATCAAGCTACAAAAAGTAAACAAACCTAAAAGCCAAAAGAAATAAAATCTATTTATGACACAAATCTAAATTAGAATGATTTAGGGAACGAATCGAAACTAAAAATTATTTCTGATTCGAACAAGATTAAAATTTAAAAATTAAAAAAAAACTATCATTATAAACTTACTATCATTGTATTTAGTGAGCGCAAATGCAGCTACTACTAAAATACTGAGGAGTCTTAATAAATTAGCAACATAAGTGAAAACGAAACTAAAAATAACTGAAACGAAATAAATTTGAAATATGTTTTTTCTAAAACGAAAATGTAAAGAAATAGTTAAGAAAGAATAAATAGGTCAAACGGCTAATTTTTAAAGCTTTAATAATAGAAATCTATCTACAAAAAGGGTTTTAATGAAGTAAATTACTACATAGTATGTAACATGAGTCTATAAATGCTTTAAAAAATGAAGAATGTTTAGCTTTGAAATAAAAAGACATAAACTTCAATCAACTCAGTCTCTAAAACTGATTGATTTATGAATATTTGAAGATCACTTTTAAATAAAAACAAGTAATTTTAAAGCACTTTGTTTAGTGATTTAATTATTTTTAATTTAATTAATTATTTTATTTGTATCTTTTTTATTCTTTGTATACTTGTTTATATGTATAAATGAATGCTGAACATAGATGGCGCAGTTTACCCCAACCCAGGAGTATGCTTGGAATGTGAGGGGAGCGCACTTGAAATTTTTTTGTAAACAACCATATCCGGTGGTGTGTAACTGGTGCAAGCAAGCACCTAGTTCGCTCTCCGTTAGCATCAAAAAGTATTATTTGTTCGCTCGTTGTTAGCGGCACTTTCTCTATTTCAATGTATATATTATGTGTTTCCTTGTATATCTGTGATCGTCGTCCATGTTTTGTATATATATATTTGTGTGTGAGTGTGAAAATAAACAAGAAAAAGTAAAGAAGAATTTTTCCTTGGATTAAATACACACACAATCCAGCGCTATACATATATGTATAAACACACTTCATCGACAATTCCAAAGATGATAACCCAATTAACGTCCAGAATTTCTCAAGACTGACTGGCCCAAACATTTCTATTCAAAACTTCATAAATCGATTAAATTTGATGGCAGAAGATAAAAACCTGCAATTGTTTATTTGAAAGTTGAAGTGTCAGGAATATTTCCTTAGAATATGATTCCTTATAACTAAAAGATGTATTAAAGAATTAATAATTTTAAAAATTATGTTTAAAGCCCAAAATAAAATAAAATATTTTTATTCACATCATTAAATCCTTTTGAAAGTAAAACTAAAATCTGAATTTATGAGTAATCTAAGTAATTTTTGGTGAATAATTCTTGAAATATTACATAAATTATTGTAATTATTCAGTAATACACATACTGACTCTCTTTTACTTATGATTTAGGAAAAATTCTTAGTTTTGGTAAAAAAATATTTTTATATCAATTTGCAGTTTAATCATCTCCACTTTGATTTAAAGCTGAAATTTTGTGAGAACTAACAGTTAGAGACATATAGTATATTACGAGCTTAAGGCCTCTATAACTGTATGAGCGAATTATATCGCTATCAAAATTTGAGGCTTAAAAAAATTTTTATGTTGTAGCTATTAAAAGACAAGTTACATAAAGTATTTAATTGACAATTACAAGTCCCATAAAGTATTTAATTGGCAATGCCGTTACATAGAGTATTTAACAGACCATTCTAGAGAGTGTTAACACATTAAAGGCAGCGGATCTTGACGAAAGTATCCTAGGTAACGCGGATCAAATCGTAGTACTACGACTCCCGCCTTTAATGTGTTAAGAATGGCGAATCGGCTGTTTGCCAAAGGCGGCTTGAGTGTATTAAAATTGTGACCTCCGAGAATGACTTGCATTTGCTTAATATAGCTTCAAAGTATTAACTTTTAACTGGTATTTATCGTTTTTACAGAATCAATCGTCTCCGCGGCTAGTTATTTGGAGATTAATCCTTTCTAAATAGATGCGGTTAAGATTGGAATTAATTTTTTTTTAGATTATTGTTCTATTCCTATAACCCTTTCGTAGGTGTAAATAATAAGCTGACCAAGTTTCACCGCAATCGGATGAACGGCTTAGGAAGGCATAAGAGACGTACAGGCACAAAATTCATTTTTATTCATATGATGATGATGTCATGTCCGCGTTTCCACGGAAAGGTGATGCAGTAGTTTCTGAGGGTATAGACCCCTGAGCACCCAGAGGGCAGAAGTCTGACTTCTAGCTCATATGAATATGACACACACATTCGCTTGCACAGCCCCTTTTTACAGGGGGGCACATTCATACATCTCACAGATAGAACACAGAACAACCATTCCCGAACCGGGACTCGAACCCGAGATGCCCAGATCACGGGAAAGACACGCTACCCTTAGGCTAGGTTGTAATGATTACCAAATAACTTTTTTTTTTTTTTTTACTGAGCATGCCAGGACGCCGGCTTTTTATTTATATAGGTAAACAATATCATTTTAAAATTTTGTTAGCAAATTTATGAGAAAATATTATAAATTATTAGCAAATCAAAATTATTGCAAATTTCGACACACTGTCCAGTATATTTTCGAATGATTTGAAATTCCAACATTTGTATTGCGTAAAATTGTCATTAAAATACACTTTTATGTCATTTATTTTCAGTAACAGTATTTTTATTTATATAGGTTTAAATATTGTGTTACCGAGGCAGTAAAACAAGTGAATACAAAAAAATGGCGATGACCATGAAAACTTTTCCCGAAATTCACTTCACTTAAAAAATAAATGTCTTCCCCTTTCATCCCAAGATTAAATAAACGCTTGATTATAGGGAAATGAGTTTTTATCAGTCTTCTTTGTCACCATAGCACTGAAAAGCGGTCTTATTCAAATGGCATCTGGAAACAAAATTAGTCTTCGAGGTCATGAAGGGGGAAAAAAAAATCACAATGAATACAATTGGCGGATGTATCCTAAAAATAAGTGGGCTCCAGTCCAAGAGGCAGCTTTTACTGCACCGATGCTCGCCTAACCCAGCTTTTAGGTATCCGACTACGTTATAAACACTGGTTATCGACCACATTGGCGATTGTTTTTAAATTATAATTTCTTGTAGTTCAGACCTTTCTCTTCCAAAAACAGTTTAGCTTTTTTAAGAAAAAGGAAGGCTTGACCTATCACCCAATCTCACATATTTTTCAATTAAAATTTGACTTTAGCTTCCATTTTCTCAAAACTTTAATTTTCATTAAAATTTTCTACCGTTAGCATGATATCCCTAAAACTAATCGAGGTATTTATATAAAAATTTCAGCGTGTGCTTTAAATAATATGGGCAATGAAATGAAGCAAAAGTTGTATTGTTGGGGAAATTCTTCTTCATTCATTTAGAGAAATTGAATACTGAATTTACGGTAAAAATGTATAAGTGCGAATATCTTTACCCTTAACTCTTTCGCATCTCAAAATGTTTCTTAGATTTTGGTTCATTTTATTCATCATTGTATTCTCTAACTTATGTACAAAGAAAAAATAGGATTGTTGCTGTACAATTTTGGGTAGAGTGCAAACCGTTTTGGTTAGATTTCATTAAAATTTACTACAAATTTTCCCATTATCAACTAAAATTTATCTTTCGCTTCATTTTTCTCAAAACTTTAATTTTCATTAACATTCTCCACCGTTAACATGATATCCTCAAAACCAATAAAGGTATTTACGCACACATTTTAGAGTGTTTTTTTTAAAATAATATGGGTAATGAAATGAACCAAAAGTTTTATGGTTGGAGAAATACTTTTTTTATTTACAGGTGATTTTAGAAAAATTAAGTTGTAAATTTATGGAAAAAAAAAGTATATATACGTATATTTTTACCCATCACTTCTTTGCATCTCAAACTTTTTCTTAGATTTTGGTTCATTTCCTCCATCATTATATTCTATATCTTGTGTGCAAAGAAAAAGATTTCTGCATTACATTTTGTGTAGAGTGTAAACAGTTTTGGTTAAATTTCATCAAAACTTATTACACATTTTCCTATTTCTTAAAATATATTATATTTTCAAATAATTGTTTTTGTATATATAGCTTTTATCATTGAAAATACATCTAAAAAATTAAACAGTTTCTAAAAAATCCAATTTTTCCTTTGAACGTAGTCGGATACCTTAATTATCAGTAATCGCTTATGTAATCCGCACGTGTCCATGATTGAGTGCTCGCAAGGATATGATAAGGGAAACGTTCAGCGGGATGCCTCATTGGAGGTCGGTCAACAAATTAAGAGCCGTTACACTGGTTGCTATAGTTCTCATACTAAGCACGATGAACGGCTGTTTACATTTCGATTTTTCCATCGACAGAGCCACGCTTTTTCCTGTAGATAGAGGTCACGGTGATATTAAAAGGATTGTTTGAGATTAGAAGAGGAAACTATACGGAGTCGCCTATTTTTCAATTTTTTGTAGGTGTTTGTTTAATTATGTTTAGAATTAATTTGAAAAATGTCATAAAATAGTTAGATTTTTGCCAGAAAATATATTGAAAAAAAATTATGAAACAAAAATATACAACTTAAAAATTTATTTGAAAAATGAATTTTTGGGGGGAGGGAGAAATGGGTTTGGCGAAGGTGGAAGTCAAAACTTTATGGAGTAAAAATCCTTCTAATTTAGAAAATCATCAAACGATTTATTTGAAATTTTGTAAGTAATTTAAAATATTAATTCTCTTACATTTGAACTAAGAAATTATCTATGTATATATCCAGTCTTTAAATATTGGGGCTTCACTGGTATATATAGATAATTTTCTCAACTTTTTTTTCCATCATGAAGCATTAATACAAATGCTAAATCTTCCAGAATTAACATATTGTTTTTTTTTATAGTTCAGAAACTGTAAAACATATTGAGAAGTACCGCATTTGAATAAAAAATATGATATACATTTTAATTTATGCGGTTTTTTTGCGAGATTTTACTAAAATAAAAAAATAGCATTTTAAAGATGTAAATAGTGTTAGAATATACAGATGGTTATCAAAACAATGGAAACACCGCACACGAATATGAAGAATTTTATTAAGGCTTAAGACTACTTTTGGCATGTAACACAGTTTGGATTTGCATCATACACGTGCTAAAGAGTGTTTAATTTATATTAATGTCCCGTTTTGAAGCCATTCTAGGGCTATTTTGGGACGGACCTCGTCATTTTGAACAGCGGTCAGATGACGAGGACGACACGTAAGCTGGCACCCCCTCTCCAAACTTTCACACCACACCAGTGGAAGTACATTTGACCCCGATGGGTTTAACGTGCACCATACCCGCTTACACGGCGGTTCATTGGTGGAATCGGCCTTGAACCAGCAACCAAGCCAAGACCTTACCACCAGGCCATCACGGCATTCTAAAGAGTGTTTAGAGGAGTTTTATAACATTCTTCACGGATATAGTGACAGTTCCGGGAGAGATGCCGGTAGGGAATTTCGATTCCGGACCAAACGCTTTAAAATAAAGTATAATAGTTCAATTATTTTGAGGTCAGAAGAATACGAATACCAAAGTAGATGTTTACTTCATCCTCGAGTTAATCAAATTATGATTGGACAAGTGCCGCTGCATGAATAGGAGCATTATCATCCATATTATTTCAGTATACTAACTGAAAACAATGACACGGTTGCTCATACCATGATCGATCCACCTCCATGCTTTAACAGTTGTAAGAAAACAATCTAGATCATGTGTTTGTAAAAGAGTTGTCTAAAAGCCCCATACCCTAAAGACTAGTTCCAACGACATGTCCATCCGTCAGGCGAGCCCTTTTTACCGACAAATTTTCGGTAGAATCGACAGCATCAAAAGAGCCCTGAAAACCGCAAGAGGGGAAAGCGTGGCTCAGCTGAAGGATGGACAGATCGTTGAAACTCGGCTTAAAGGGACGGTTATAAGACCGGAGAAACTTCAGACGAGCCACGCGTTCTTCCTTCGACCCCACTTGAGGTTTTCTGCGTACCTTTGATGCCTGCTTTTTTTGCCGACAAATTTTCGGTAGAATCGACTACTCTCGACAGTCGCCTGTGGACGTTGGTCGGGAGCTGTTGGTAAAACGAACAAAGAGCCCCGAATAATCACAAATGAGGTGAAAGAGGACAGAATGTGCCGGACGCAAAGAACACATGGGTCATGGTAATGGGGCTAAACGTGTAACCGTTCTGTATTAGCGAAAAGTATGAAGCTGATTCTTCTGACCATATAACTGACTTCTATTTATCAAACAACTAAGTTTTGTAGTTATGGCACCACAGTAAACGACTTTAGCATTAACATATGCGACTAATAACTTGGGAACTGCTGCTCTGATATAGAAATTATCTTCATGAATGCGCTTTCTGCAGTAATTATTAACAGTGGAGAATCCAACTGCTGTTTGAGTTCTACGGTCACTCTGGTTGCCATTGTTTTATTTGTAGACATTACATCATTCAATATCAATGAGTCTCTTTCACTCAGCTTCTCCTTTCATCCATTATTTTGATCTGGCAAGCTTGTATTATAGGCTTATACGTTGTCATGACTTAAGATACTGTAAATATTAAAAACCTGGGATGTTTCGATCCAGCTAATGGGAAAGCTGAGTGAGGTCCGACAGGTATCTCATTCTACCAGGATATATACTTCTTACATAAAAACAAACCTGGATTAAATTATAATGTTTACGAAGTGCATTCTTAAATGTTGCTTTGATTCACAATTGTTTCTATTATTTTGATAAGCACCTGTATGTTACGTAAAGAGGAGTCATCTCAACTTCTCAAAAAATGAACTGAAAATTAATTTCAAACAGTTTTAGAGAGAAACCTTAAATGAAAAGTTATTCTCTCTCTCTCTCTCTATATTTGACGAAAATTGCCTTTTCTACGTAGTTACCTCTAATGATTTTCTGAATTATGGAATTATATAAAATATAATTTGAAAAATAAAATAATGGTGCAAATTATCAGAAAATTTAAAAAAAGTCTGCATAGAGTGGCACAGCGTCGAAATCACAGAAATATTTAAAATTACTTGATCACAATTGAAAATAAGTTCTTAAATCTAACATACTGAGAGTTTGTCACTATTTTAATAAAATCAGTGTGTCTTCCTGAAACTTTCTTTCATACTCTATATGATATATTTAATCATATGACATTAGCAACCAACAGTCAGAAAAAAGCGTATCAAATCTGATTTACTTATTGAATCGGTTTGTAATTTAAGTGTAGAACTAATGCATGATGTCGTTCCAATAAATAAGGCCATTTATTAATAAATAAGAAATATAAGGTATGGAAAACATCTCTATTTTAATGGTTTTTTCTTTTACATGTTCTTATTTCAAATAGGAAATGAGTCTGATAAGAGATACAAGACATTTTCCTCATATTATTTGCACCAATTCTGAACTCCAAACGACATTTACTTATAATTTGTTCAAATAATTTTAATTTCAATACAAACAAAACATTTAAACATTTTCCCCCCTGAATAGTTTAGCCTAATGCTAAACTATTCAGGGGGAAAAAACTTCAGATATAATTATTTAATGTTTTCAAACAATAGTAATTTAATATGTGTAACTAAAAGTAACAAAGTTAAACATTGTTAAAAAGTGAAAGTGGAACATTATGTTAATTAGTATGGCAATAGATGTTTCAATAATGATATTCTAAATAATTGCATAACTGCTCCAATCAATAAAATATTAATTGAACTTTCATTCAATTCTCTTATTTTAATCAAATCAGAATGGAAATGTACTTGAAATGCAAAACTGAATTTCAACAAAAATAGATAGTTCAGAGAACTTATTTAAAGAACACAACTTGTAAGATTTTTGTAACAGAAAAAGATATTATATATTAGGAGATTGGTTGGAAAAAAAAATGATACAAAGTTAACAATGAGATTTATTATCACAGCAGCTTTGAATAATATAGAACACAATTCTAAAGCATAAGGATTTTGTTACATATATTAGTATGTATAAATGTTTAACAAGAGGATATTTCAAAATGTTTTATACAATCACAAACATTTATCCAGAATAAAATATAAACATACAGAATGCCTTTCATGTTTCATTATAAACAGTAAGTCATACATATTTCATACTTGATAAACTGAAAATATACCAACACAAAATATTAATTTCTTTGGTTTTGCTACGAAGAAAGCATAGAATCAAACAATTGTCAAATTAAGCTGAAATTTTAGATATGAAAGCCAAAAAATGGGAAAGTTTTATATTAATATCCCAAAATTCTTTCAAAGTTGAAATAATAAATTTAAGAACTGAATGAAAAAAAAATGACATTATACCTGTTTACTATACAAGATATAAAACTACTAAAATAACAAACAGTGCAATTGAATGTAATATAGTCAACTCAAATAAGCTCTAGGATAAATGCATTTATTTTTGTGAAAATGGAATAACTATACCGAGTCTTTATAGATAAATATAAATTTTGATTTATGTTCAAAAAGGAGAGAGCTAGGCCCTCACAAAGTATTCATACTCGCAATTTAAAGCATTTATTACACATTGGAAATGTTGTTTGCATATTCTTAAATTATAATAATAATTAGTTATATAACCATGTGTAAAAAACATATGGATGGTGATTTTTTCACAAAGATTCTCAATAAATAAAGTTGACAATCAGCAAATTTATTTTAAAATTATTTCCGTTTAATAATGATTGAACTTTTGATATTAAGTATCAGAAAAATAGTTACAATTAAATGTTAAAAAGTTACTAATTTAAGAGATGTTATCATAAGCAGTTTTTTTTTGTATCGAGGAAATCTAAATTTTTTTTCCAAAAGTCAGAAATTGGATTAAATGTGATACTTATTACTGACTAGAAAGACGAAAAGAAAAGAAAATCAATCATATAAAATGTGAAAGCACAGATTTAATACAAGTATTACTAAAAAAGATCTTTAATACTGATCATGCTAATTATCACTTCAGGAATGTTTAAATACAGTCACAAATATTTTAATATCTAAACCAAGAATCCTTGAACTATAAATATCAAATAAAAATGAGGTTGCATGTATAAATATTTAAGACTATTCTAAAAGACACTCCAAATTTTCATAGAAATTTTATTCATTACATAAAAAAGTCAAAATTTCAACTGAAATTTTAAAAAAATCACAAAAATTTATTCATACAGTCATATTAAGTCAATTTTGTGTGTGTGGGGGGGCTCTTTAAATTAATCAATGTTTTTTACTAATCATGTTTTTTTAAACCATGAATTAAAATACCACTTTCATTTTTATACCCCAGGTGGAGTTAATTTTTCTTTTCTATTAAAAAATCATTAATGGGAGCAGGCTAAAAGGAAAAAATAATCCACAAAATACAATGTATATTATAGTTTTTCTTAATATCAGTTTAAAACAAAATGAGACAAGTATGGTTAAGAAAAAAAAAATTCTCTTTCAAAATATTCATAAAAAATAAAACATATCATGCATGCCTTAGCACACATAATATATATTAAAATTTTCAAACATCTATAAAAAATATTCAAATATTAAGATAGAGTCCCATACTTAAGATGGATTTCAAAAAAATTAGTGTTTACTCTTAATACATAACTACATATTCATAAAAAAAACAGGAATCTAAAAGAAATGAAGTGCATTTCTCTCATTTTTCATATACATATTTTGTTTTGTTTATACATATTAAGTTCACGGCAAATCATTTTCACAATATCAACATTACTGAAAATAAGTCTTTAAATGTATATATATTTACAATCACAATAGAAAGGATTAGTACCCCTTTTTACCCAAGCAGATCCTCCAATTCACTCTTAGCTAAATTACTTGCTGGTGCAGAGTAGCGCGGAGGTGACGGAATTAAAGGAATAGTTGAAGTAAAATCTTTAGGTCCGCCGCTTAGTTGAGCAAGGGTAGGAGTGTTTCTGGGACCCATATTTGGCAATAGACTATCCAGCGAACGCAAATCCATACTTGCAGAAGAGTTACTTTGAAAAGTGGGTCGTTGTTGGACTTGGTGGGGTGGGCTGGATGCTAAGGATGCATACCCTCCCACCAAAGAATTTGGTTGCTGAAAGCCCGAATTTGGTTGTTGGAAACCACCAACAAACGAATGAGGCTGTTGAAGGGTTGTAGGAGGTCCGAAATTAGACGACCAGTTGTTTGGAATGTAATTTGTGCTTGTAGTTAAGTTGAGGGAGGAGAAAGAGTCTATGGACTTGTTAGTAGAGCCAAGTCCTCGCAAGTTGGATTCAATGAGAGAAGTTGTTGGATCACGGGTTGGAACTAAAGGTTCTCCTTGCCCTTGGTTGTTCCACTTACGTTGCTGGTCCTGATTCCAGCTCAAAGTCTTTTTTTCTTCAATAGACATAGTAGAGGGCTAAAAAGAAGAGAAAAAAAGAGTTAATCGTGTATTTTTTATAATAAGTTCAAATTTAATATATCTAAAAAGCAAAGCTGAATAGTTAAAATTATCAATTTTTCCACAGAAATATAAATATTTGTTTGAATTTGTCTTTTATTCATATATTTTATATCATTTCAATTTATTGTAAATTATTAATGGCATAATTTAATGCTCTAGTTTCAGATAACAGATAGCCATTTCGGAAATATCAATGAATCATAACACTATGCTATAAAAACTATAACACTACACAATAAATGCTATTGGTACAGGATATAGTTGATAAACTTATAAAAGTTGTTTGACTTTCCAGAAAATTTAATGACAAGATTCTTTAATGACATAGCATAAGCTTAAACCACAATAAATTTCACAATTTTTATTTCATATCCATCTAATTCTGTATTATATTTTTCTTGTTATTAGAAATGAGATTTTGTTTAATAGTTAGTCAAGCTTTGAAAACAATGAAAAATGTCACTTATTTAATATTTATAAGATTATTCCTATTATTTTAAAATTAATTTTTTCTTACATGCAATGTGAGAAAAAGTGTTTCCAATGAAGTATATTATGGAATTTGTCTATTCCTTTTGATTGCTTCAAAATTTAAAATTAAACTTTCACTCTTTAATTGATAATTTTCACTGCTACCTAAATTTATGACAATATATTTTGGAGACATGATTCCAAATCAATTCAACAAATACTTAATGAAATACTCAAGATATTTATTAATTCCTTAAGATTTCCCTAATTAACCCTAACCATCTTTATAATTTATATTATATATTTATATATCTGTTACATAATTTACTCTGTATATGAATGACTTTATTTTAGCTTAATAGTTAAAAATATAGTAATTTAATTCATGGACCATAATAAGACTACCATAATTAAAGAGTTAACCTAAACACCCTGGGGTTTGGGGAGAGGAGGAAGGAACTAGAATCTTAGAATCTCTATTATGTCTTATGAGAAGCTCATGTTATACATTATTTAAGTGACATCATACAAAGATTATAAAAGCGCATTTCACATACTTTTGAATAAGCTTTTTCACTTTGTTGATTTCCCATGACACAATTTGGAGTAGAGGCTTTCCCATTTTTATTTGTACTTTGATATGACGATAAACCAAGATTTTTAAACATATCTTCAACCTATATATATAAAAAAACAAAATGCATTATCAATAAATCAAATTCTTCCATCATAGTTTTTGTTCATAATTAGCCATGGAAACTATTATTTTATATTTAAAAAATAAAGTAGAAGTTATATTCCTAAGAAATATCAGTCACTTACCCCTGGTTTATTTCCCTCCAAACCTAAATCGGGAACAAGACTTTGGCTTCCTGGAACCATCTGGGTCATTTCTAATGTAGAGCTTCAAGTACACAAAAATTAATTTAAACTTAAATGGCTTACATCACTAAAAGTAACCATCCAAGCTATCTTATTTGTATTTTAATAAAACAGTAAGAAAAATAATTTCATATAATTATTAAATGTAAATTTACCTATGGCAAAATTACGTGTGTATGTGTAATGATAGTTTAAATTTTAATTTAAAACTGAATCAATTTTATAATTTTTAGCTCAATTTAGCCCATATTAACTTCATCCTAGAATACTCTCTTATTTCCTGATCTTATTCCACTTTATCCATCCAAGTGGTTCAAGATAAGCTTTGTAAAATTGTTTACTCAGCAATTCCCATACTGTGAGTGTTTGATAAAAGTTGTTGCCCTAAACAGATAAAAAAAGGAGCTCCCAGTTTCCTTTTATTGGTTCAAGTAAAACTACCTTGTATTAGCACTGTAAACAAATATTTTCCGTATCAGTATGAGGTTACATAAGACCAAGGATAAATTGTTCAACAGCTTTTCCTCATTCTTGTCTCTGTCATTCTGTGTTGCATAAAAAATTCCCACCACTGCTGTACATAAACATGCCTTTTTCTCTGTGAAGAAACAAAATGATGTCAAAAGGAAAGAAAGTCTCTTCTCTGGCTTCAAACTGCTATCTGCTTTCAAATTTTTACACCAACACACACATGTGGTACCAGGCATATCACTTTTCCGCCATTGAGCTTCGCCTATGACCTCACTTCCCACCGCTAAGCAGCCCTCTGGTGGGGGAAAACGTGAACAAAGTTCAGTTCATGTCTGGACGAGGCAAGATGATTAAGACATACTACAATAATCGAAGACGAATGTGAAAAGACGGAGATGGAATTATGACGTATTTCTAAAAGACGAACTTGATTATCCATTCCATCCTGAAAATTACTCATCATTATTTGCTCACCATTAACCTTTCATTGTCATCTATTAAATTCTAAAATATCATCTGGATTTATTATTGATTGGTCATCACGACCCCCACATATATATATATGATGGTATATATATCTCTATACATATGATATAAACATACAGATTTTAGGCAAGCATGTAGTGCATTTTCTCACTAAAGGAAGCGTTTCATTCTTTTTTTTCATAGTTTAAGAAAAGAATCTAATTTCTGCCAGGTGTTTAAACTTCTTTGACATACCAACCCATGAAGCAAATGAAATAAGAAAGTAGAAAGCAAGAAAAAGAAATTATGGGAGCGCAATCAAACAAACATTGGAATTCTGAAGATAAAGTAATGATTGTATTCAAGAGATAGCAAAATAAATTAATTTTATTAATATGGAGAAATCAAAATTATATATATATATATATCAACACAATATGCTTTCAGATAAAAGCTATTGAAATTTTTAAAGCAGTTTTAATTCTTCAAATTGATTTCATCGTGTTAAGAAACAATACATAAGCTACAGATTTAGAATTAAAAAAAATTACCTGTGTTCTTGTCTAATGGAATTGAGCTGCTCCAATTTCGTCTTGTGTTCTGCTTCCACAAAATTCACCATTTCTTTCACAACAGTCATGATAGCATTAAACTAAAACACATACATAATGATCATCAAAAATTATAAAAGTAAAACTAATAAAATTATGTCGTAAGACTAGTAATCTTTATCCACACATATGTTATTTCATTGGATGTATAAAATCAATTTTAAGCAAAAATAAAAGTTCATTTTCGAAGAGAAATATCAAATGATAATCATTTAATTACATTTCTTTATCTTAACAACATTTTGGTTGATGAAAAAGTTCTGTAGTCATGAATCGGAAGTCAACAGAATAAAGATAACTTTAAAGAATATTAATCTGTCCAATAAATATCCTCGTAAGCTACAAATAAGATCATATGTATGTACTTCAAGATTTTTTTTAAATGAAGGAAGATCTTTCACTTTTTCCAATCCATTTCTTTAGAGTAAAATTAAATTGTATCTATCTTATATAAAATGGTAAATTTTATTATTGTAGTAAAAACTATATTACTGGTACCATTAATCATAAAGATGGTAAAAATATTTAAAATAAAATGACTAACAGATACTCAGTTTTAAAATAAATTTAGTTCAAGAAGGATTTCACATAAAACAATTTGATAAGTTGAAAATAGTATTTATTCTAAAAATTCAAATATAATATTAAGACTGGAATAATTTAATTAAAAATTTGATCATTTAGTTTGAAATTAAAAAAGATGATTTTCAATAATTACAATATAAAAGTAATTTGTAAACCATATGCAATTTGTAATTAATTGAATTCCGATTTATTATTTATTTTGGCAATAAATAAAAAAGCAACAAATTTAAAACAGAAAAACGTATTTTTTTAACAAAATTAAGTTATTTTTATGCGAAATTTAAGGGATTGCAGAACCTTTTGGTCTGTAATATTTTGATTAAAAAACAATTGATGGTTTGTGGTACCTCAAATGATCCTAAATTAAATCAATAGAAATTGACATTCAATTGTAAGAATTTTTTCTCTCTCTTGATTGTTGTAATTATGAGTTTGTTTTTCCTGGATAAATGAATTCAATTTGTATAGCTTCATTATTTTGTGAAACATAAGAGTAAGTTAATAAATATCTTTCTTCTTTCATATTATTGTAAGTGGTGGGAAATACTCATTGGTAAGCACAAGCCAATTTTTTGACAAAATATATATACCTATGAAATAGGTTTATATATTTTGTATATACCTATAAAATATATATACTATAAAATACCTATGAAAATTTCAGAGTTGAATGTTTATTATTTAATTTCTAGCTCATATCAATTTTTTCCACAAATGAAACAATAAATTTAACTTTTATTTTCAGCAAAAGATTTTTTTGTGTCATATTAAAAAAAATAATCAATCATATCAATGATTTTAAATGGTATTCATTAAACAGGTTTTAATCTTAAAAAAATATATGTATTAACCGAGAACAATAAGATAACATACTTGATTCAAAGTTAAACCATTTTCTATAGATAAAGGCATAAGGAATGGAATTATCTTAGTTGCCATAATTTCTTTTGTGATGCCTAATTTCTTGTGTGACATTGTTAACTTCAAAATACCTGTTTAATAAAAATTAGAAATAATCAATAAAAAAATTAATTTGAAGAGAAAAAGCATTTATTAACAAAAAAAATGAACAATTCATTCAACCATCTCGAGTAACTTTCCATAGCAATCAGCTTGTGGTTCCATAAAAAAAAGTTAATCAAATATTGCATAAATAGAATAATAAAACTAAATTATTAATAATATATTCAAATTACAAATATTTGCATGCATTAAAGCAATACTTCCAATGAGACATTAAGGTGTATATTATTTTGAAATGCTTTATACTTCATGAAGAAATAAAAATTTTCATTATCACAAATACAATAAACTAAAATACACAAAAACATCTGTACTCTCTTTTAAAGATAAGACTATAAATATGTATAGATAACCAATACTGATAACAATTCACAAAAAGTAGGTATATAAAACAATATCCCAAAAAAGGCTTATAATTCTAGTACACTTTTGGTTTTATTTTATTTAATTTGCACAATTTTAAAGTAAATAATTTTTTTTAAGGAATTTTTTTAAGTTCCTTTAAAAAAAGTCCCTTTTTTTTGAATTTTAGAAAATTGCATATATTTGAATTAATCTGTAATACTAATAATAAAAGGATTTGAAAAGAAATTACTTTTAAAGTTGAAGGTGATATAAAAAAATTGCCATCCACTTTTGACAAAGTTTTTATAGTAATGGTCTATTGTAAAACTACAATAACTATAACTAACCAAATTAAGAGGAAATAACTGAGTAATTATTTTATTACAGCTTACCTAAAACACCCATTAAAACAGCTGGTTCTTTAGATGGTATTTGAGGAAGGAAAGGAAGAATTTCATCCAGAACTAACCATTTGTCTAAATGTTCAAGAAGTTTCCCAATGCAAACAAGACAATTTACACGTACCTATAATTAATCTTTAACATTAGCATAAACTACTCTAGAAATCACAATCTATAAAATGAGTAAATAGAACAAATTTCCTAAAATAATTTGCAATTTTAAAGGATCTTATTATTAGAGATATTTTTTTTCCATAAGCGAAAAAAAAAATTATTTAATATTTATTCCGCAAATTTGTATCTAATCAAACACAGATCACCCAAAACATACTGAAATTGCAAATCCCCCATAAATATATAAATTGGACAACAAAGAAATAACTACAAAAGCAAGAGTTTGCCAGGCTTTGACTAGCAGTAGTGAATGCTTCACCTTGAAATGATTCTTTCACTGTTGATTTCCATGTCTAAACTAACTCTTGAACTAGATGATTCAGAAAGCTTAGAGAAATCCCCATCCAATGATTAAAAAAAAAAATCTCAGCTGTGAAGACATGGTGGTACAGAAATTCGATAAATAATTTATTAGGAACAATTTGAAAGTTATTATATACTAATATGTTATGCAGTCAATACTAAAATCACTAATAGACAATATGGATGACATAGTGACAATTGACAATAGTTTTAAAACATTAAACATAAATTTAAGTTAAAAATATATTATATGTTATGTCTTTCAATAACTTATCATAGTATTTAAATTGTTTTTTAATGAGAAAATTAAAAATGACTATTTTATCAGTTGTCATCTACTTTGAACTGTACATTAAATTTCCTTTAAAAGTAACCTAGAAATTGCAATCAATGTGTTATTATTTTAAGCTTCTCCAAAACTTGTTGAGCAATGAAGCAAGTTAACATAATCTAACAATTGTCTATTGGGAAGACAGTGTGTTATTGCTGTTCAAAAATATAAAGAGAATGGAAAGATAAAAATAAAATTACTGATTTCTTTGAATGAGCATATGTATATGTAATAAACTATTGGTAAATACACATTAGAGAAACCAACTGTAATTATAAAAACGTAATTTTAATGTAATAAAGAAAGGAGATACTTATAAAAAAACTTTAAATTCATTCTATGCACATAATATTTTAAAATTACATACTGAATCAGATTCAGAACAGTGATACATATTCATGGATTAATTAGAAAATTCATTACTAAATGTATACCTCTGTCCACACTAATTACATTGGACTGTACTATAAAACAGTTTTTAAAAATGTAAAATTATGTTTTCTATCATCAAAATACAAAAAGTGTAACAGAAAAATCTTTGAGGAAGATAATAAGTCTATTATTTAATCAAAATTATTATTTTTGTCTTTGGGGAAGATTTGTTTTATGAAACATTCAAAAGTCAGAATTAATCAAGTATTACAAATATTGTAATAAATACTATATTGAAAAAGAAATGCTATTCATTGGTTTGAGCAATGATTCACTTCATATGATATTAAAATGAGCATTGTAAACTTTTGTAAATGAATGGCATATTTAACCCCTTCAGTGATTAAAACAGTGATGTGCTTAATTGTGATAACTGCAGCAACACAAGGTGAAGCTCCATCTTAGAGCCTTTGCTTCCACAACAGCTGAGTGCTGGTTCTGAAGAAATTAATTTAAAGTTTTGAATTTTATTAAATATCAAATTTCTTTACTGCTAAATATAGATATAATATAGACGTATTATAATTTTTAAAGCAAAATAATTTCATGCAATAACCATATGAGAAACTATAATGTGCATTAAATCTGTCAACATATTATTGTTTTAATTTGTATGCTTTATATTTTTCCCATCAGCACACATTGTAAATAATTGCAAAGCTGATACAACTTGTTCGATACACATTAGAAGATCCCATGAATCAGAAAATATAGGTTCATTAAACAAAACAAGTCACATGCTTACTGAAAGATAACTAGTAGAAATACACAGTTTCTTGATGCGAGGTAAAAGAGCATTTTTCATAGCTGAATATTCAATGAGACTAGCAAACTTAGGAATGATACTCAAGCAAAGTTCCTGTTAAAATAAATAAAATCAAAATATTATTGTATATGTTCCAAAACAAAGTAAAATTTTTCTTAAAAAGCAAAGAGAAATCAACAAAATTATTACCTGTATTTGTTGAGCATCAGATTCAAGAGCTCTGTAAACCATAGGCAGAACATGATTAGCAATTACTGTTTGTGGACATTTTGATAACAGCAACTCCATTTTTTGCATAAATATTAATGTAATCTGAAATAACAGAAAAGCATTTAATAGTTATTTTTTTTCTGCTAAAAGAAATCACAATACATTATTCATCCTATTACACAGATATTTTTAAGCAATGTTTATCAGAAAAGGAAATAATCAGATCTTATTTCAACCAGTTTATATTTATGATGTTGGATGGTATAAATTGCTATTTTAGTAAGTTTTTTCAAATACAAAGAATATAATTTTCAACTATGATTCTTCTAAAATATATCTATACAAATACTACATTAAGACTTTTAACAGAACTTAAACAGGTACTTTTACTATATAAAATAAAACTCTACTTACTTGAACTGGTTCTTGTAACCGGAATAGAGGAACCATATCAGGGAGAATAAGGGACTGAAATTCTTCTTTTGTTGCATCTTCAGCAACAAGCAGCACATTAGGAAGAACAAACGGTACCATTTCTGGTGTGTGATATTCTTTAGCAATACAAGGAATAATCCGATGGAGATTCACTCTCTAAAATATATATTTTTATTAGAAAGATGACAGAATTTATTTCAAGAATGAGAAATATAGAAAAACAAAATTATTAAAAGAAATAAAATAAATACAACTTGCCAAATAAAATACTAAACATGGAGTATTAAAATCGTAGGTTTATTATTATTTTTAAATGTTTTTAAAACGATACACACCTTGGGCATCTTTGCTATTATCTGAGGGAGGCCTTTATAAAATTGTGATTTCTGTAAATTATCCCATTGATATAAGGAATCCAAATACTGAAGAGTCTTAACGCCAACATCTTCAAACATGGGTAACTACAAAACAAATAATTATTTAAGCAAAAGATTTTAAACAAGTTTTTTTTTAAATATAAAAGCAAGAAGTTACACTACATATGAAATACCTTTGATGTTTGGAAAGCATCAGGTCGTAATTCAGCAGTACAATTTAGAAGCATCTTAACATGTTCTCGACTTTCCTGAGGTAAGTTTGAAAGAGCATTTGGTGAAAGCATTTTCAGCTGTAGAAAAATATTATTTTGTTTCATAATCAAGAATCCTTTAAGTGCCAAACTCAAAAAATAAAATCATGCATTAGTTTTAAATTTAAGAATCACAAATATTTGAAATCAAGCACACTTTAAAAACATATTTTTAGATGTCAATTCTACTTAAGAGGGATGTTCAGAAAAGAAAAAACCATGCTTATTTTTCTAACATTATATATATATATATGTTGATTTTTTAAATGTAAGCATGTAATGTTTTGAAATCAGAATACAGGTTCAAAGACAGTTAAGACACTTTGCATTCTTAAGTTTGTTTTAATCCATCCCAGGAAGGCATAATTTATTTATAAGAAGGTGCAAACGAAGAATGTCCGCTTTATGAGCAGCAAAAAATTAGAAACGGGGAAGAAGAGAGAAATAAATTATCCCTAGTCTTATATAAGATGAGGGAAAATATTTTAATATTTCTTCACAGCTACAATTCTGATAGGGATTTCTGATGCATGTCAATTGCAAGGGAAGCACAGGGATATATTATAAAAAATTGTGCTTGTTGACCGTTTTTCTATCTCTTCACATGGAGCATGTTAATTGCCAATCTAAGCATTTTACTAAGCTGCTCTTGAATTAATTAAATAGAAAAGCTGGAATAAGATCAGAAAATAAGAGAATATTTTAGAATAAAGTTAAAATGGGCTAAATTAAGATAAAACTTTGAAAATTAATGTGGATTTAAATTAGATGTTAAAATATCATTGCATTTATTTTAATATCTAATTTCATTCAATCTATAATTGGTATTACATAGATTAAAAAATATGTAGTTTTTCAAAAATATTTCACAATCCTTTTATAAAGTTGTGATTTTTATTGACTGCTCTATGTGTTTTCAAATTATTTCATGCTGATAAAAATAAAAATTCATATTTTCAAAGGAAATTAAGGATAAAAAGCTTCCAAGCATTTTCTTTTACAAGAAATGAGTAATTTGAGCTTTTAATATATGATTGTAATATTTCTAAAACTATCTGAAACAATTCATAATATGAATAATGTAATTACAAACAAGTCAAATAAAGATACATAATATGTATTGATATTTGAAGTGGCGAATTCCTTAGAATTACATGAATGATTTTACAATTCACAGAACCAAACTAATCAAAAAGCTGAGGGGGGGGGGGGATAATTTTTTTAAAGTATAAAAGAGACAAAGCTAAAATGGGGAACTATTAAGCACTTAATATTAATTGAAGTATTTGTATAGCTGGATTTACTTTAATTTCATATATGATAAGTACTAATTCTTATATGATAAAAAAGATAATTTACATGATTTTTTGAAAATTGAATTAATAAAACTTTCATAATTTCCTTCATATAAATTTCAATAATAACTGTTATAAAACTTTATTTTTTAATAATTTTAATTATGTTGCAAATCATCCTGAAAATATATGAAATAAATCTTAATAAGAATATCTATCAAGATTTCTTCTATGTGTATTTTCAGAAATTCCTAGTGAATTTAAATGGTTATATATATTCCTTTTATGTAATAGGAATGCCTTGAAACAAGAATTCTTAATCTATTTTAGAATTTAAAAATTTTAAAAGGATAAAAAAATAAATCTGCAGCAACTTTGGGGCAATTATATCAGAAGAAGTATTTTCAAATCATCTTAAGATTTAAACTTATTCATTTTCAATTATGCCATTTACATTTCTGTGCTAAGTAACAGCAATTTTTATTATAATTTCTAAATTTGATAAATATTAACACGAACACAGACAATTTTTTAATAAAAAAATTCATTGTTCATTTTTAAAGCCACCAGGTTCTGCTAAAATTTTTATTTTAATTAAAAACATGTCAGACAATGAAAGGATTTTTGTAAATCTTATTAATAATTAGTTTTACCACTAAATACAATATACAGGAAACAGCAAAAAATTATTTCATAAATTTTGACAGACAAGAAAAAAAAATGCAGAAATTTCTAGATAATAATATTGATCCTTCACTCATTTTTCACAGTTAAGAATTTCTAGTAAAAAGGGGAAAATCTAGCTCCCAAACTGCTAGAGTGTCGCTTTATTATAAGACAACAGGAAAAATTCTTTTCTCTTTCCTTAATTTGCAATAGATATGAAATTTGAATAAATCAGTAAATTAAATTAATAAAATTCCACTGATGTGGGGAAAAAAACCCTTGAAATGCATTCTAAAAAGATATTCTCAGATCAGCAAGAATGCAGATTTTAATTAGAATATGCACAAGTACAATGGTCGTGCAAATCAAATAATATAAGATGTCCTTACACTACAAAGAAAAAAATCTTTATTGTGTCTCTACAAAGTTATAGGGCTTCTAGGCAGTTGATATTTAATAATCCAGCTGTGTTTATAAAAGAATAATTATTACCAAATTACACCAATATTATAAACTATTTAAAATAATATTAGAAGATAGCCTAAAAGAAAAGATAACTTTAAAAGAATTAAACATTAAATAAAAAAGTTCTTAGTATAATTTTAATCAAGAAATGTACCAGAAAAATATTTCACCTGATTATAGTTGTTCTTAATGGAAGTCATGCTACATCCAGAATTCAAAAGAAGAGATTTCCCTTGATTATGGACAGCATAAAATAGAAGACCCAAAGAAAACATGTCACTGGCAAAATTGCTGGAGCTTCCCAAAAGACGTTCAGGAGCAACATAATTTAGGTTAGGAAGGCAAGGAGGAGGCAGATCTATATTGATCTCCCCTAAACTAAATTGATCACTCTAGTACATGAGAAAAGAGTGAAAAGAATATTAAGCGAATTATAATTTTATTTGAAATAAGTGATGAAATATTTTAAAGACAGAATAATGATAAGAAAACTTAATAAAAAGTTGCAAATATATTTTTTAACAATTTACAAATCATTCATGCCTAAATAAGTGACTTTAACAAAAGTTTAAATTTAAGTAGAAATCCAAACTAATGTTGGACAATGATGTAATAAACCTTATGAAATTTAGTTATTAAACTAAATTTCATAATATTCATTAACTAATTTTTATTTCCCCTCGATTAAAATGATAGCAAGATCTAATTAAGAAATAAATGATGAATTAACAAACTATTTCAATAGCAAAAAAAAAAAGTATAGAAAAAAAAAAAGCATTGGCTTGTCTTTTAAATGACTAAAGTATCAATCTGATATGGAACAAATGAGTATAAACCGTCAGGTGGGATTCATATAGGTAGGACAGGAAATTATTTTTTCATCTCTCTCCACCCTACATTGCAGTAAGTGAAATTTAATGGATGCACGGTTTTGCAGAACATTTGATTTTTGAAACACTGCAAATCATGATAAATTGTTTTCACTCATAGAAAACACTTTCCTTTGAGTGAAAATCTTGATATTTTATGCAAACTTGACAAAATCGTTGAATCACAAAAGGCTTTGACCAACACCATCAAGATCAGCAAGATTTACATTATTTAATACAAAAAAGGAAGAAAAAAAAGTGAACCTTTAACTTATCCCCCCCCCCCATTTATAACTGAGTTTAATGACTTGAGAAGCGAATAAAGTTAAGTATTACATGTCGTGAAATATTGAAATGCAAAGGATTAAAACATTGTATTATTTTTTAAATTATCAGTGATTTATAACAAAAATATGAAAAGCTCTAACTGATTTTTTAAGAATAACACTTATCATGAAGGACTTACAAAACACAAAACCAAGTAGTTAATTTTTATAAAAACAATTTTAGTTTATAAATTTAATTCAGGAGTTTTATCATTGAAAATTTATTATTGAAAAATTATTTTTATATAACAACGAACCTGAAAGTCAGGATTCTTTTCCAATTGAATGCAGAAATCAAACCCTGCTAATTTCCATGCTCCACTTTGATTCACAAGAATGGATTCTGGATTTATATTCCCATGGATCATTTTCACATCATTATGCAAAAAGGCTAAACCTTCCGTCAACTTTAAAATAAAACATGAAAAAGTTTTTGTATTCTTGACTCGGGATAACTATTAAAAATAATTTTTTTTACAACAATAATATGTTTTGTAATTGTAATAAATTAGACATTAATACCTGAAGAAATCCATATTTTATTTCAACATCAAATAGCTCAAAATTCTTTAGAACTTTAGGAGGAGGAACTGGCATGTTTTCTGTACATCCTAGAATATTTGCTAAGCTTGCAAACACTGGTTCTGTAGCAAATGCTAAACTTTCTCTGAAAATATATAATGATGATATAATTTAATTAAAAAAAATTCCCAGCACAATAAAATTATAACATTGTGCTAATAAAAAAGATTTTAAAACATTGTTAATAAAAAGTTTTTAACAATCAAACTGCAAATAAATATTAGTATAAAATCATAGAATATTAATGTCCCAGTAAAATACAAATAAGAAAGATGAGGTAAGAGAATAAGACAGGTATGAAAAAAAGCTATTTATTAATTCTTTAATTAGTAAGTAACATATAAATCTCACCTTGATTCTTCTAATGCTTGCTGAACAGTCAATATGCTAGGATGCCTAAGTCTCGTTAACCTTGCAATACCATTTTTTAAAATTGTTAATATAGTTTCACGCTCATATTTAGAGTATCTATCTAATAATTTCTTTTCCAATACAAAAACTGCACCTTCCTGCAATATAAATAATTGACAAATGAAGCATTAATAGTAATTCTAAAATTATTGGCAATATTGGCTTGCCATCAGTTTTGAAAAAAATTGATAACGCAATTTTTTAGATCACATAATGTAACAATTTCTTACTCAATAACAGTAGTATATTAAATGCAGTATTAATCTAAACTTTATTGCTAGAGCAAAGGCTCATGTGATTTCACTATATAGCTTGGACACTTGACTCATATTGTTAATCTCAAAACAAGTCAGGCTATAAGCTAAGAAAGGGAACATTTCATTTTAAAAATGAAGTGAAATTGAACTTAAGATGTTTTGCTGATTTGAGGGATAGGTCACAGACTATATGAACATAAAGCTTTTAACCTCTGGTTAAATAATTAAGGCACTAACATGCCAGTCAAACTACTTTG
This sequence comes from Argiope trifasciata, assembly GCA_026543055.1. Taxonomy (NCBI): domain Eukaryota; kingdom Metazoa; phylum Arthropoda; class Arachnida; order Araneae; family Araneidae; genus Argiope; species Argiope trifasciata. The sequence continues at coordinate 1,644,607 of JAPMOQ010052972.1, read as the reverse complement.
TAAATATTTTGCTTAAGAGGATTTTTGTTCTTTTAATTGCATAGGAAGTCAAATTAACAAAATAAATTGAAAGTGGGAAAAACAGAGGAAAAAATTATATTAAAAACATTTCAGCAAAATTGGTCCAAAGTCTGACAGCACTTTGAGACAAGTAATTAGAAGTTAAAGTGCTTTTTTTTAAAGATTAAATTTAATTAGATAGAAAGAAATTCTTATATATTTTTGAATCTAAACTTATCCAAGTATAAACTGAAAGTCCTTTTTTTACTGCATAACTTTACTCAAAATTTTCATATAAGCTGAAATAATTTTTTTAAAAATAATCTTATCGACTTTCATACATGTTTCATGAGGGTAAAAGTATTCACATGCAGATAAGAAAAATTTTGCAATCAAGTCACTTTAAATTAAATCATCAAACACAAACAGTGACAGCTTTAACTTTTGCTACTCTGCCTGAAGTTGGCACATCTTTTATTTTTCATTTGCTAGGTTGTATACAATCTGCACAAGTCTAATTTTCTGTATCTTTTAAAAAAAGAGTTAATGCAAATAGAAATTTTTATATGGTTAATTATGAACAACAGTACTTATAGAAAATTAAACCATGTCAATTTTTTTCAGAAATCCTTAATCTGATAGAATGAATCAACAATTAAAAGCAATTTCTAAAGCAGAAAACTCATTTTTATAAAAAGTATACTCATTTAATTAAAAAAAAAATTTTGTTTTAAAATTGAAGAAACATAAAAATAAAAAAAGGTATTCTTACACTCAGAATGGAAAAAAATATGGAAATTTTTTATAAATGAACAAATTGAAATAATTATATGCATACAAATATATAAAGAGTGATTTAATTTAAAGTACTTCTTGAAAAGCTTTTTTGTTACTATATTCTTTAAAATTTAATTGAAAATCCATATATATTTTTCGAATATATTGAAACTGCATTTGTTTAACTGATTATTCTCTTACATTAGTATCAAATGAAAATTTCAAAAACACTATATTGCATAGCTTTGATAGTATAAGGATAAATATTATAATTTAAATTATCTACATTTGGCAAAAGTAGGTAGCTATTGCTCATTAACTGTGAATTTTTTCAAGAATACAAACAATTTAAGTTTTTCTTAAGTGAAGAGTATACATAGAAAAAAAAAATAGTAAAATGGAATTTTAGCTCAAATTTTGTTTCACTTATTTAAATCAATATATTTATACACAGTTTTTGGCATATATTAAAGAATTATTTTTAAGAAGGAAATTTGATGATGCCTTAAAAATACACAAGAAAACTTTAAACAATATCTCATAATCATTAACTCATCTAAAGAAGAACATTATGAAGATGTATTATTTTATAAAAAGTAAACATGCAAGCAAAGAAAAGTAAGATTTTTAAGCTAAAAATTTTAGTGAAATATTCTCTGGCTAGAAAATTACAAATAATTTACTCTAAGCAGTGTATCAACAAATTTATCATCTAGAGCACTGAAGAGTAAATGACAGCCCAAAATGTGAAAACAGAATCTCAAAACATATTCTAGAATTTTAGGATCACTTTGTATCTTTGCTAAAAACTTTGGAGGGGAAAATAAATTACTTTTCCATTAGCCAACCACAGCCAAATTCTACCAAATAATGTAGAATTCTTCTTTGTCATTTGCTTTGCTTAGCATTTTGGCTTGTGCTTGCTTTACATTGGTGGCATTTGAACCCAGATAATGCAAAAAACAAACATAGCTTATTACAAAACATAATTGAATTTACCCCTTGCATTAACATATGACAAAAAAGGAACAATTTTATTAAAAGTATGCATTATAAAAGCTATTACTTTTTATAAACTTAAAATACTTAAAAAAACATTTTTTGAAGTCAATATATTTAATCAAAAATAAAATGAATTGCAATAATTACTTCTTTGGTAGATTTTTTTATGCCTTTGTAAACTTTCCATAATAGCCCAGGTCCAGCACTTGCTACATGCTCAACAATTTCATACTCCCGGGTGACAGGATTGCCAGGTAGCACTGTACTAAAGTTAGAAACAGTGCTTTTTATACGATTTAACATATCCATGATGGCTGCAAAAAAAAGGGGTAAAATTCGTAATAATTTTAATGATTTAGAATAAACTTTTCAATAAAATGGTAATTGTTTTAAAAAAAGCAAATAAAAAAAGAAGTCAAACATATTATTGTTGAATCTTATTAACAAAAACAAGATATAATATTGATGTTTTAAATCTACAATAAAACTTCAATTGCATTCTAATTTTGTTTAATTGGTAAAATTATCCGTGATGACTGGAAAAAAAAGGTAAAATTCATTATAATTTTAATGATTTAGAATAAACTTTTTAATAATATGGTAATCGCTTTAAAACAAATAAAAAAAGAAAACAAACATATTATTGTTGAGTCTTATGAAACAAAAACTAGATATGATATTGATGTTTTAAATATACAATAAAACTTCAATTGCAATTCTAATTTTGCTTTATTGGTAAAATTTCTGATAGAAAAGCATATTATGTTTCTAAATTTCCAAAAAAACTATAAAAAAAAAAAAAAACGGAAGATCATTGTTAACAGAAACTTCTTGAAATCAATAAAAAGCTTATTAATAAGCTTGAATACACTGCAGCCAAATAGCTTTTGAAAGCATTAGGATCCTAATTAAGACGAAAAGAATAACTGTAAAGGTTATAGAACGGCACAGCTAACACATTCTCAACAAGCAGCAGGTTGTTTTTCCTCAACTAAAAACTGTTATAATTTCGCAAAATTAGTGTAACTAGATCTATTATGGGAGTAAAATAATTAAAGTTTGACTTAAACTGTTTGAAGGGAATTTTCATAGATATCAGTGAAAATTACAATGGAAATACTTTGAAAAGCGATTTCGACAGATTTTTTAACTAAGAGAAATAGGTAGAAAAACTGAAATTATTTTTTACAAATGACTTATAAAACAGATGAAACTTTTTATGAAGAGAATAATTATTTTTGATTATTATAAGAGCAACTTACTTTCACACAAATGTCATTCACTGTCATCCATTCATGTGAACAAATTTAATTTCTTTTGATTTATTAAGAGAGTGATTAAAAATTTCTGCTGTACAAAATACCACTTAAAAATGTAAAATTCAAATCATCATGAACTTCAGAAAATACATTTAAAGAAAAATCCAGGTTACGGTTTTTCTGTTTATCAGTAACTGATAAATACAACTATAAAAAAATTTCGTCGAAGATTTCAGCAGACCAAATCGGAACGGAAAAGAACGAAACACTTTTTTTCTGAGTTGAGTAGACGAAAATCTGATAATAACAACTTAAACAATACAATTTTCAGCTTAGTTTAGATTGATTTAATATTTAGTAAGAATGAAGTTAACTATGATTAACTTGTTCGATTGATTTAATAATTTATGCTTGTTCAGTTTACTTGTTGAATAAACTCCATATTTAAATAATAAATCTTTCAAAGACATCCTTAAAGTTTATCATCAATACGGTGATAGAATAAAAGAAAACAAATGAATATTTACTGATTTTCTTTGTAGCTGTTTCTTTCAAAGTAATTTAAGCATTTATAAAGAAAAGAAATTGCGAAGTAAATAGATGATCATTCACATTTTTGATTATTTTCATATGTTCAATGCATGTAACCGGAACGGTTAACAAGGGTTACTGTATTTATAAACAAAGCTACTTTTTTTTTAAGTTTCTTCCTGACTCGTGAAACTGCATATGTTTTATTAACTGCTACTTATTTTTATTGACTTATCATGGCACGAGGTGACTACAAGATTTTTAAAAAATCTTAAAATTACTTGTTTTCATTAAATTAATTTACTTTCATTGTATTAAGATGTGTTTATGTTTGTTACATCTACATTCTTGACTAATGTCTTGAAGGGTTTGCTAAATTATATATCGAGAAGGAATAGGGAAGAAATTAATCGTGAAAATAAATAATATTTTAAAAAATTATAAATGCTTTAATCTATGAAGTTGATAAATACTGTTTATCATGCTATAACTTTTCCGACATTGGACCAGTATTCGCAATTTTTAGAAAATGATACTTCCAAGTAATTCCATTTTTTCCAACCAGTTTGATGGATTATTAAATGTGCCTATGCAATGACACCAAAAATATTATCGATATTATGTTTTTAATCAATTTTGTCGTTTTATCATTTGTTATATTTTCGATAATAATTGCATATGACCGATCGTTTATTTTGCTACTCCTTATGTGCTATCCAATGTAAAGACTACAAAATTAATATATGGGATTATCAAAAGTTGCCAAAAAGAAATTTTTATTCCATTTTTATTTAATTGTAAATTGCTTTAAAATAAGGCTGTTAGATTAGATAAAAATAATATTAAACATTTTAATAGTGTTTAGTGCTTTGTTAAAATTAATTCAATGAAGAACTTTTACAGAAAATCGAGCAATGTATATTGACAATTCTTAAAATTTAGTAATTTCTATTTTAATACACATGCTATTTAGTTGTAATGTTCATTTATATAAAAATATACTTGATTGTTAAAAAACTATTTTGTACTTGTTGTATTTTAACATTTATTCTAAAACTTTTTAAAAAAAATTTGTGATTGCAAGATTTTTTAAAATTATATTAGTTAATGTAAGACTAATTCACTTTCATTAAAAATTATCTTTCTTTAAATTAAAAAAAATTTTTGCTATATTTTTTAAAATTAAAAATAACTTGTAGCATATTTAATTTGTTTTGCTGAAACTTTTATGAAATATTTCAAATCAAGATATTTCTGAAATTGGCCATTTTAATTGATGTGTAGATTTTGAATATAACTTTGGATTTTCAGATATGAGATATGTATGTTGCCTTAAAAAAACACCCTTAGAAAATAGATAATTTACTATTTTTTTACATAAATTTCAGACTAATTTTTATCCATATTTCAAAAATTTAGATGGCTTTACAATTTCTAGTTAATAAGAGGTTGTTGAAATCATTTAAAAGAGAAAAAAAGCTCCTTTTTAAATTTTCTAAAAAATAAACATGATTGAAAATTTGGTAATAAAGAATCTATATTTCTTAAATATGAAAATTGTTTATTAGCGCACTCAGAGGAATCAAACAAATATTGTTTTGTTTAAAATAACATGATTTGTCCTTTATTTCAATGTTATCTCATAAATTTATTTATCGATTCTCTCATACATTTATTTTTTATGAATCTTAAAATGTAATTAATAATAGGAATTTGTTTACAAAAGTTATTAGTTACATTTTCAGATTCACCAGTCTGCACAAATTCTTTATTTCTAAGACACTTTGGCATTTCCAAATTTGAATAATTGATATTTACTTTGTATAATAATTGTTTCTCATATTTGTTAGATTTCAATAAATATGGATTTTTACATTTGGTTTTTGGTTTATAATTTGCATAATACTGCATTCGCATAAGGAATACTGCATTCAAAATAATAACATTACGAAGCAGACTTTATAACATTTGTTTAAAACAATAAATATTTCATTCTGGATAGTTTTTTACTCTGATGACGTACTTACATTTTATTGTAAAATAGTACTTATTGCTTTATAATTGGGAAAGTGTTTTTGATTCAATATTTAATAATTTGATTAGCTTTTTTGTTAAGTGAATATCATTATATTTGGTGCTAAATGTGTGACCATAATTCCTGATGTATCTTTAAATCATGACAATTTTTTTTTCCTCCTTTCTTTTGTAGCAGTTTTGCTAGATTTTTTTTCTTCCTTGTTTTGTAGTAGTTTTTAAAATGTTTATGTTTGATAAATTTATTTAAAAGGCAGATTATATATCTGTGTTTACAGCATGAAGAAATATATTGTGTTTCCAAAACTGTTCTTCAAACATCTTTCATAAAGAGATTGCAAAGAAAAACAAAATGAGCCAAAGTATAAATTTTAACTCTTAACATTAAATTGTACTGAGTTTTTAAATTGTGAGATAAAAATTTGATTATTGAAAATTAAAGTTTGATAGCAGATTAAAAAAAAAAAAGTATTTAAAGTATGCTAAACAATCAGTGAATTTATTTCAGAGAAATTTTAATGCGAGATATTTTAAATCTGTGTATTAGATTTAGTTATAGCCTGATTAACTTTCAAAATGAATTTATCTATTGTAGAAATATTGCCTGATTAGATAATTTTCAATAAAATACTTTGTTAAAGTATTTTTTGTTGTTGTTGTCAAAGATTTAAAAGAGTATAATTAGCCAATATTATATACAAAAATTATTACAATAGCATCTAAGTCTTTGCATACTTAATATTTCCTGCTTTTCTTTGTGAGATGTAGAATCATAAAAAAAAGATATTAATATCACTATAAATATTATTATTATTTAGAAATAATTATATTAAATTATACCAACTCTTTAACAAAATTAAAATTTTGTCAAACTTTTGCTCCTCTGTTGCATGTATCTTACATTTATTATTATTATTTTTTTAATTAGCTTTCTTCAGTTGTTTTTTATATTTGTTGTGTATCAGTTTTTCAAATTATAGAAATACATGGAATAATGGAATAGAAATACTTGGAATAATGGAATAGAAATACTTGGAATAATGGAATAGAAATAC
>JAPMOQ010052972.1:1582996-1637939 GCA_026543055.1 Argiope trifasciata | reverse complement strand
CTTGGAATAATGGAATAGAAATACTTGGAATAATGGAATAGAAATACATGGAATAATGGAATAGAAATACATGGAATAATGGAAAAAAACTGTATTACCATATTATCTTCAAATTCAAAGCAGCCTTTTTTTATATCATAATAGATATATGTGCTGAATTAAATTCATTTTTCATATCCTTTTAATTATTATTTAGCATATAGTTTGACTAATAAAATCAAACCAAATGTATTCTGTTGTACAACAAACTAATATTTAACTTTAATTTTTTTTTTTTTTTTTGCTAAAACATTTACAACTACTAATGTTGCTCTTGACTCCTTACTGCCTAGTTATGTTTTTTAAGTATTGAATTTTTTTTTTTTTTTTTTTTGCATTTTATGGATATTAGTATTATGATATATATGTATATATTTTTCATTCTTGTAGGATCAGCAAATGTTGTTGAATCTAAAACCAAAGCCAAAAAGAATGTTCCCATCAAACAAAAAAATTCCAAGAAAGCAACTACTGCTGCAAGTATGCGTAAAGTACTAAAAACAACACCTAACAAAAAAGGTGCCGTGAAAACATCTAGTGAAATAAAATTAAATACAGATGCAGAAACTGATGGAGGGAAAAAGAAAACTGGAACAGCATTGTTAAAACCGAGAAATAAGAAAAATGAAAAAGAAAGTAATAAAAACATTAAGAAAGTAGAAATTTCCTCAACTAAAAGTGAAAAAATTGGTCGGAAGAGAAAAATAGAGGAGATCAATGAGCCAACAAATGATAAACCAAGTGAAGATAAATCCGATGAAAAAGATGATCCTAATCAACCAATTAAGAAAAGGACAAAAATTAAACTTTCTAGTATATCTGGAAATCTTCGTACTAAAATAATTAAGAAGAGTGTAGAAAATAGGAAAAGTAAAAAAATTACTGGTGTAAAAATGCCTGTGCGCAAATTTAGGAATCCAAAGAAAGTAACGGTTGGGAGTCAACAAAATAATGAAGGTTTGAGCTTGCCAAAAAATGTGTCGGAATCAGAGGAATCAAAAGTTGAATTAACTCGGGTATCTAATTTAAAATCAACATCTATTGCTGTTAAAAATTCAAATAAAGCCCTTAAAAAAGAAATTTTAACAGCCAAAAAGGGTAAAAAAGCTCTAGCTATCTCTCAGAAAATTAGATATATTAAAAAGAATTCTGTCGATGTAAGTGATCAAAATGACAAAGATGAAACTCTGACAATGGAAAATAGGGATGAGTTAGGCAGAGATAATAGGGAATCAGAAACTTCAGCATCTTGCAAAGCTCCTGCAAAAGTTACCAAGAAGAGCTTAGTAAGCAAAACTGTAATTAAAGCGAAAAAAAGTATTAAATTAAAAAACAGTCTACGAACAACTAGAAATATAAAGAAGCCCCAAGGACTGAATTTATTAAAAAACTCTGAAGTGGAAAAGAAATTTCAAGGAGGGGAGGATATGAATGTTATAGTAGAAACAGATCAACCTAAAAAAAATAAAGGTGAAATCAGTGGACGCAAAACAAGAAATGCTAAAAAAGTGGAAACTAATTCTGATGTGGAAAATGTAGGATTTCTCCAAAGTAATGAGCAAACTGGAACAGGTGAGGAAAAGGACACATTATTAGATGCAGGAAAGAACAGAAACTTAAAAAAAGGCAGTTACAAAAAGAGTGATACAACGAATATAACCAAGAAAGCAATTGAAAATACTGTAAAAGAAAATATGGCTGATGAAGATGAATCGCAGCCTAAAGTGGAGAACATTGAAACTGATGAAAAGAAAACAAGGCAAAGAATATCAAAAAAGAAAGATCAATCTGATTTAATTGCTTTCACTACAAAATTAAAAAGAGGGACAAAAATTTTTTCTAGTGCAGAATTAAGTGAAAAATCACAGATTTCAATAGAAGAAGAAAATAGCATTTCCGATTCATCAGATATAACAAAAATTGTAAATACCAGAAAAACAAGAAGGGGTGGAAAATTAGTGTTTGATGAAGAATCTACTGAACAAATGCAGGTTTCAACAGAAATAAAAGATTTAAATGAAGAAACTAGTGATTCAAACATATCAAATATAACAGATTCAGCAAAAACTGTAACTAATAAAAAAACAAGCAGAAGAGTAAAGACAATTTCAAATGATAAAATTACTAGTGATATACAAGTCTCTGCAGAAACCAAAGAGTTAGATGAAGAAAGTAATTCCAATTTATCAAGTACAACAGATTCATCAAAAATTACCCTTACTAGGAAAACAAGAAGAGGAACAAAGACTGTACCAGATGATAAATCTACTGATAAAGTACAGATTGCTGCAGAAATACGAGATTTGGATGAAGAAAATAGCAATTCAAACTTATCAATTTCAGATTCTGTGAAGACTGCCCCAATTCGAAAATCAAGAAGAGGAGTTAAGACTGTTTCGGAAAAAAAATCTGTTGAAAATATGCAAATTTCAACAAAGACAAGGAATTTATCTGAAGAAAATAAAGATTCTGACAGTTTATTAAACACAGCAGAATCTACAATAGTTTTACCTACTAAGAAAACCAGAAGAGGCGTTAAGGCTGTTTCTGGTGATGAATCAAATGAAGAAAAGCATGTATCTTCTGAAACAAAAGATGTAGATACAAAGAATAGCAATTCAAATAGTGTCTTGAATTCTTTAACTGGAAGAACTAGAAGTGGCTCTTTTTCAAAACAGAAATGTGATCAGTTTGCTGTGGGAAAGAAATCAAGACTGAAATTACAAAATGATATGAAAGAATCTTTGGATAGCAAACAAGTTGATGAGAATTTAGTGCAACTCAAAACAAATGATTCTTCTAATGTTATTACAATGTTAAGCACAAATGTGACACCAATTAAAAATAAAGTTATTTCTGAGGAAAAATCAATGGAAAAATTTGAAATGTCAGCAAAAACAAAAAGTTTATATGAAGATAATAATAATTCATTAGACTTATCAAGCTTTACAACATCTGTTTCTGAGACAAAGTCATCTACTTTCGTTGATGATATAAAAGAATCTGGTGATGTTGAAACTGAGCAGAATTCTGTGAATTGTCTTCAAAAAGTAGAAAATGAAGAGATGTCGAAGCAACCAGAAGCAGTAAATGACCAAATGAACAAAAATTTAGTTGAGGAAATTTGCACTAACTGTAGTCAAGTTATTGAAAATTTACCAGATAAAGATACTGTTTTTTCAGATATTAATTCAGAATCTATTTGTGAAAGTGATTCTGAAAGAAATAAAAATTTGAAAGTAACTACAGAGGTATCTGTAGAAATTAAAACTACAATTGGTGATGAAAAAAATGACTGGGTAGAGGTTAAACTTAAGGATTGTAATGAAAAAGAAAACTTCAAAGAACTAACAGTTGAAAAAAATTTGGAAAAAAATGACACAGAAGAAAAATGTATTGAAATGGAAGTTTCTAGTGATGGTATTCATGGAATAGAACAGGAAAATGTAATTTCTGATGTAGACTTAGATCTAACTGAGGTTCTAGCTCAACAGAAGGAAAAAGAGGTGGAAAAGTGTAAGGAAATCATAAATATGCAAGCAGTTGAAGCAAATAAACTATTGGATGAAGAGCTGAAAGAGCATGAAAATGGTAACAAGAAATATTCTGAAATTTTTCATAAGAAAGATCCCGAAGAAAGTTTAAATGCAGAAATTTCAAAGAGTGATATAAATATTGAAGTTTCTGAAGCAAGTTTATCTAGCAATGAAGAGAAAGTTTTAAATAGTGATGCTTTAACAACCAAAGCATCATTACCCATTGCTACTACTGAAGAAAATCTTATTATGTCTTGCCAGAAAGATACTGCAGTTGCACAATTAAATATAAATGTGGAAAATAAATGTTTTGAAACCAGTACAGAAATTGATAAAGCAAAGTTAAATGTAAAAATTTCACTGGGAAATATTCAAACATCTGATATTGAAATTGGAATTGCTGTAATGAATGAATCAAAAAAAGGTATGGAAATTGAGAAACATTCTAAAGAATTTTATGAATCTGAAAATTTGAAAAGTATAAACATTACAAGCACTGAGATTTTAAGAATTGAAAAAGAAACATTTGAAGACATAAATGCTCAGAAAATTGATGAATTCTTTTCAAAAAATTCTATTGATTTTCATGTAAGTGATGGAGATAGAGATGATGAAATTAAAGGTAATAAAATGGATTTGGAAGATAAAATACAGAATTTTGAAAATATGAATTATGATATGAAGTCCTTAGAAACAAAAGAATTAACTTCACTTACCAAAGATATGCACTTATCAATTAATGCTAAAGGTTTTGAAAATGACAAAAATATTGATGAAACAGATTCTAAAGATCTACATCTTAATCAGAAAAGTGGAAAAGAATTTTCAGTTGACAGCAAAATTAAACATGTTTCAGAATCTCTTTTTGACTGTACTGAATTGTTGATGGAAACATCTGTTGACAACGAAAAAGAATTTTTTCACACTTCTAATGATAGTAATAACCAAATAAGAGTAATGGATATTGGCATACAAGAACCAGAAGAAACTCTTGCAAATCAACCTCAGCTGGTTGAAGCTTCTGTTGACATTAGAAAACAAGATATATCTTTTGGTGCTGATGAACAATCAAAAGAAATTTTTGTAGAAAGTGATAAGCTGTTAAAAAAGACTTATAATGAAGATCGGCATTTGAAAGAAACATGTGTGAATGAGGGTGAATTATTAAAAGAAATTTCCTTTGATGAAAAACAGTTGAAAGAAAATTCTATTATTGTTTGTGAACAAACTGCTGAAATAGTCAAGAGTGAGGAACAAAATGATAAAACTTTTGTTAGTAATCAATGTGATGCTGGTTTTGATGGTAACAACGAAAAAACCTTCTCTGACAACAGTGATCAGGGTGGTGACCAGGTTTATGAAGCTTCTGTTGACCAGGGTGGAAAGTTAAATGAGATGCCCCTGAATGAAAGCAGTTGTTTAGACAAAACTTCTGATAACACTAATGAATTAAACAAGATATTTATTGATGATCATGAACAAAGTAATTCATCAACAACTGATTCTAAAGATTTTGTTAAATCATTTAAAAAAGAGTATTTAGAAGAAGTATCTAGTATGCATAAAGACAAATTACTTGATGTTGAGACTTATGTTGATGATATTGCAGATTGGAGTGAGATTGTTAATAAAGATATACACTTAAATAAGAGTCTTGATAGCAACCAACTGTCGGAGAATATATTGATAGTAGATAATAATAAAGAAGTTAATGACTTAGAGTGTCAAGAAACATCTGTTGCAAATGAGGCTAGGAAAGAGCCTGTGATTGAAAATGCCATACAATTACATGCTGAATTAGTTGGTGATCAGTTGTCAAATAAAGAAATGACCAAGGAACAATTGGATGAGAAAATGATAGAAAAGCATTTGGATGAGGAAATAGTTAATGAACGGTTGGATGAAGCAGTGATCAACAATGGTGAATTGATGAATGAGTCACTAATTATAAATAATGAACAAATATCTATTTATGAAGAAAAGAGTCATCAGTTAAATGAGGAATCTAATGATGATAATAAATTAAACCATTTATTAGTTGACAATAAGCAATTAAACCAGAGAATAGCTGATAATAGTAAGCAGTTAAATGAGCCATCAGCTGATGGTAAACAGTTGGATGAGTCATCAACCACTTGTAGCGAGCTGCAAGATCTTTGCTCACCAGAGAATGAAGGTGAGCAGTTGAATGAGGTTTCAGCTGATGAAGGTGATCAGCTGAAAGAGACTTCAACTGATGATGGTGAATGCTTGAACAGACAAATAGAGATGGAAAGCCTTGAAACATCAGATGATAAGAAAGAATTACTTGAGTCATTTATAAATAACAGAGGACAGCAAAATGAGACATCAACTGATGAAAATAAAAAGCTAGAAGAGTTGCCTGTTTTTGATAGTGGACAATTGGTTGTATCTGTTGCTGGAAATAAACAAATGAATGAATCATTAACTGATATTGATGAGTTAAATGAAATATCAGTTGCACAGGTAAATGAAACATCAATTGATGGTAGTGCACTCTTGAATGAGCTATCTATTAGTGATAAACAAATGAAAGAATCATCTTATGATAGTGTGCTGGCAAAAGAGTCATCAAACACTGATAGTATGCAAATTAAAGAGTCATCTACTAATTGCAATATACAGTTGGAAGAACTATCAACAAACAATGATTTGGATTTGAAAGTATCTCTTGGTAATCATTGTGTGCAATCAAAAGAGCCATCAAACAATGTTGGTTTGTTGATGAAAGAGTCACCAACCAACAATAATATGCAGTTGAAAGAATCAGTAAACAATGATGGTGAGAAATTAAATGAAATATCAGTTGATGACAGCATAATCACAAAGGAAAAATCTGCTGATGATAGTAAAAAGATGGATGAAGCAATAATTGATAATATGTTTATGAATGAGAAATCTACTAATTATCGTGAACCAAATGTAACAACGTTACTCCATGAGCAGTTAGAGAAACCATCAAATGAATGCAATAGTGAATTGTTAGAAACCTTAAATGGTAGTGATGAACAGCAGAATGAAGTAGATTCTGCCGAATTTCTACAAACAAAAACTGATCAATGTCATGAAAAAATGTGTTTTAAAAATACTGAGCAATGTTTGATTGAACTCAACACTGCTGGATGTATTAGTGATAACACTGCTGATGACAGAGATAAGAGTGAAAATTCTTCTGCAATACAAATAATTGAACAAAAAACTATAAATAGGGATGTATTATTTAGAAACCAATCTGATCATGAAAGTGTTAGTAAAGAATTGGTCTGTAGTGACTCTTCAGTTATAACTAGTGAATTAGACAAATCAGTCAAAGAGAGAGCATGCAAAAATGCCCATGAAAAAGATATTCCAGATGAAAGCTCTGTTAGTGTTATGTCTCCAAAGAATTTAATCATTTGTGATGAACTTAATATGAAAGAAGTAAATGGGATAAACAGAGAAAGTTTTGAAGTTTCTGAAACAAAAGACACTGATGAAAGTGCAAAAAGTAGTAATGAATCTGCTTCTGATGATCCTGATCCATTAATAGAAGAAGCAAATAGAGAGACACTCAGTGTCAAAAATAAATCATCAGATTTTAGTAACAAACCATCTATAGGGGATTTTGGTAGAGGGCCTCATAATCGTGAATCTTCACTTTCGACATATACAAAACGAGTTGATAGTGGGACAATTAGTATTGTTAAAAAAGATGGCAATAGAAAGAAAACAAAGTTAATAAAAACTACAGGAAATTCAAATCAAATGAGTAATGAAGAACTTAAGAGACTTTCTGTAAATCTTGAACAACCTAGTGACATTGTTATTAATAGGAAAAGTGTGAAAAGAAAATCTGATAACATCGAAAATCCATCATTAAAAGCAAGTTTAGACTCTTCTACTGAAATATCTGTAGCCATAAAAATTAAGAAGAAGAAAATGGAGGAAGAAGAAAGTACAAATGACGGCACTGAAAAATTGGTGAGATCATTACTGAGTACTGATGCTCAGAATTCTAGTGACTTAGAAATTCAAGACAGTCAGTGCAAATTAGATCCATCAGAACCTGGACCCAGTAGAGTGGAAACAGAAGCTGAACTTATTAATAGGAAAAGAAAAACTACTTCATGTCCTTCAGTAAGTTACATATAAAGTAGAATTTGGGGTAATGTTTTCATTAAGTAGTTAAAATAATTTTCAAATAGCTTTTTATAATTATGCTGTCTATCTAATTTTTTCAATGTAGAAGTTGCATTGGTGCATATTTTAACAGGATCATTTCGGAATGAGATTAAATATTTTATGTTAATGTCTGAATTTGTTAAAAATTGCTGTTAAGCTAAAGAAGTATTGTTTTTTTTAAAAATTATATAATACTGTTTCATTAATTTTTTTTACTACAGTTTAAATTTGAAAGCAGTATTCAGATTATGGTTTACTCAAAAGTTCTCTAGATAGGTCTATTTATGATGATATATATTATTTTATTATTCTTTTTTGTTTTTATTTTAGTTGTAAATCTTGCATTCTGACAGTGCATTATTTGATTGTGAAATAAGATTGCCGAGTTTTTGGTTCAGTTAATCTTGATTTATAAAAATATACAATGCTTGTTTCATGTGTTCAACTGTCAAGCTTTATGATATAAATAATATTAAAAAATTAATCAGTAAAAAATTTAAAAAAAAGGACAGCTTAAGACAGTAATTTTCATAAATATTCTGTGGTGAAAGGTAAAGCTGTGTTCAAAATATAATTTATACAAATTTTCAGCACATTGAACTATATGAAAAGTATTTAATTTTCATGTCTGATTTTGGTACTTTGACATTATATGAGTGCAAGATGTTGCCAGTGTGAGCCAAACACGAGTTAAGTTGCGAAGGGAAGCAAATGACAAAACAAATGTCCCCAATGCGAACAAAGTTGCCAAGTGTTACTATGTTAAATTTGACGTAATTTTGCATTTTTGGCAATTTCTTTTTTTTACAAACGATTAGTTGGCCTTTTTTTTTTCGTTGCGGCCATA
Source organism: Argiope trifasciata (assembly GCA_026543055.1). Lineage (NCBI taxonomy): Eukaryota > Metazoa > Arthropoda > Arachnida > Araneae > Araneidae > Argiope > Argiope trifasciata. The sequence goes on along the minus strand of JAPMOQ010052972.1, from coordinate 1,629,335 downwards.
TAATGGGAATATTACCCTGACTTCTAAAGCCCAAAGGGAGATACTTTTAGATCATAACAAAAACATTGGAAGAAAAGTATATTAAGCAGCAAGGTTGATTTCTTTTCTTATAAATTAAATTCATTTGCCCTTACTTAAAAGATTAACTATTTAGATAAAAGAAGTAATATAAATTCTTATATTCTCCAAACAATGTGATTAAAAAATATCAATATAATCAGATTTTGTCTTTGAAAAGCATAAAATTCATACTGCAATCAAATGATATCATGAATAATTTTAAAATTTGTCCAAAATCTGAAAAAATTGAAACCAAAGAATATGACGATTGAATTTGGAATTCAGTGAAAGTTTCAGTAATGCTGTTGAGGGACCTTGAACATTCTAAACCCACATAATACAGATATATTAAAATATTATAGATCTTGTGATGCCAAAGCCTTATTACATGCTATCTAATTTATTATGTAACTTTAATATTGAATTCTTAGCATTTATTTTATTATTGAGACATATTGATATATTTTAAAATCAGTTTAGATTACTGAACTCTGATTGACTCTTTCACTAAAATGGAATTATTAAATTTTGAATATCTCATATTATATTTGAAAGTTCGTATGTAGTTAATATATTTGCATTAATGAAATATGTTTGAATGTAATGCATACTGTTGAAATAAATTTAAAATATACAAATTTTGTATTTATTATACTAATGAAAAATGTCTGTTTACTCTAGAGATATATTAATTTATTTAAATGTAATGATTTTTTGCATTTTGTTTGAATACATTTTTAAGCCATGACTTGCAACAATCTATTGCTGTTAAAAGGAATGCACTTGAGAGATAAAGCTTGGCATTTCTTCAGAAACTCTATTTTTAAGGATTTGTATCCAATTCATTATCAGATTAACTTTTTTTATAAGGTTCATTTTTTTATTTTGCTCACTTTATAAAATTAAATTTAAAAAACTGCTCAAGAACATTTATAAAGAGCTAGTATAATCAGTTAATAATTAAAAATATTGAATACTAGCCGCCTTTGGCGACCAGCTGGTTCGCCATGAGTAATGCGTTCTAAAATTTTCAATTAAATCACATATTCATTAGCCTAGAAGTAATTCTGGGAATTGATTGGCCTGAAAGCAATATTTTCTTTAAGATGATGGACGAAAAGTTCTAAAAGAACACCTTTTCCTAATAATGTTCTTCAATTTTATAAATCAATCAGTTTTAACTATCGGGTATGTTTCCAAAATATTAAAAATGTTTTTATCGATGATGTTGCCAAAATATGAAATATGTTTTTTTTTTCAAAGAAAGCGAGAAAGGGAAAAAAGTATTAAATTATTGATACAGATATTGCAAACGATTACATAAATATGCCATTAAGTCCGGATTTCAATGCATATCCTGTCTAAATTCAATCAGGTTTACTGTAAATAAAGATAATTTATGGAATTAATGATATAGATATTGCAAACGATCATAGAATCATTTGCATTTATTTTTTAAAGAAAATATCACATTTTATATTTCTTTTATTTTATTCTGTCACGTGCTGACAGTTGCATTTCTGTAGATTTATTTTGCGATGATAATTTTTTTTATTTGAACTTCCGGCATTCTTTTATTTTATCCAGTCACGTGATAAAAACATGGTTAAAATATTTCTTTAAAAATTCGTTAAAAATAGAAGCTTACGTTATAAATTAAAAAATCTGATACCGTTAGAAAGCTAATTTTTTTATCTTTAAATTGATATAAAAATCATGTTTGTGCGATAATATTTTCGGAAGTTATAGCGGAAAAACGTCGAAATTTCGCTTAAATTTTAATTAATTCAAATTCTAATTAAAAATTCGAAAAAAGGGCTCCGAGGTGCACATTCCGGACCTCCAAGGTATACATGTACCAAATTTGGTAGCTGTAGGTCCAACGGTTTGGCCTGTAGAGCGCCAACACACACACACACACACACACACATTGAGCTTTATTATAAGTATAGATTATTTTGCAACTATGCTATAATACAGAAGAGCAGATAATAAGACAAGCACTTGTAGTGAATTTATTTACTTCTAATGATTAGTTTTCATTTATTGAGGCCAATTTTTTTTTTTTTTTTTTGGTTCTTAAAATTTGTGTTCAGAATAAGAATAAATATTGCCTTAATTTATAAATTAAGAAAATTCCAGCATTCTTATCAGGTTTTAAAACATTTTTAGTAATAATACTATGTACTATTGTAAGACATAAATAGGATGTATGCTCGTTTTAAGTTAAAAAGGTTTTTATTGCAAACATTAGTTCATACAATCAAATTTACACTTTGCAGTCTATATTATCTGTTGTTAAAAATATAATTTTTAAATAAAGAAATAATTAATATTAAAAATACTTCATGTTTAAAATTATTTCATCCAATGTTACTCATTTGTATAGAACTGATGCTATCATTTAAGAGTATATAAAGTCTGAAATTTATGCCCTCTTTTGAAAGTTTGATAATGCCACTTGAATCATCCGACCATAAAAGGTTAAAACATTTTAGGTAGTAAAAATTTGTGCTATTTATTTCCAAAAACATTGAAAAGACATTAATTTCCATATCCAATTGTCTATGTTGAAATCTTTTGTATCAACTATTTATAACAAAACAAACTTTTCATTTTGCAGTGTACTTAAATTTTGCTTATTCGTCTTATAGACTTAAAGCAAAAAGAAGGGAAAAATTTTTTAAAGCATTAATAATATTGTATTTTTGAATGAAAATTAAATTACTTAAATTTACATTGATTATAGAGTTTGTAAATTTTATTCCATATATATTTTAAATATGTAAAGTAATTTATTCAGATATTTTTGAAAAGGCATTTTAAATCATAAAAAATTTAAAATGTGTTTTAAGCATTATTGTAGTAAAATAATATTTCTTGTTATTTGCAGCCAACTCCCAACGAAGCCAAAAAATCAAAAATCAAAAATTCATCCATTCCTGTTCGTATGTATCTTGAACAATTTGTACCTTTTCTTCTTGAAGGTCTTTTAAAGATAACCTATGTGAGGTTAGTGAAAATTTGTATTTGATATATATATTATTTCAATTTTGTCTAATATTTTCATTACAGTTCAATTTAAAAAATAGTATTGTTTTTCATTTACCAAAAGTTATGGGAAGTTGCTCAATTAGCTTCCCTTTACAAATCCTGACAAAATGAAATCTCTTAGACACATCTGCAAAATAAAATGCCGCTATATATTAATATTAGTAATAATTTTGAATCTAGATAAGTAAATTTAATTTTATTTATCTATAGAAATCTAAATCAAGATTATAATTTTATGTACATATTAATTCTATAATTATTTTTCAATGCTATGCAATAAACTATAGAAGCTCTTAAACTCTTTTTTTTATTTTATTAATATCATCATTGATGGGAGCATGATTTCAAAAACATTTTTTTATGTTAAGAAAGCTCATTTTGTTTATTTGCAACATACTATATCTAGTAATGAAAGAACAATTTTAAGATATTCCTTAAATATTGTATAGAAGCATTTTTCCATTTACGTAAATTACAATTCAGAAAATTTATTTCAAAATATGTATTGAAATAATAGATCTGTGTAGCTTATTACACATCAGTATGTACAATTCTGATCTCATTTAATAATATGAAAGAATGTGCAATATAATAACATATTTAAACATTTAAATGTAATGACATATTTAAACATTTAAATGTAATGACATATTTAAACATTTTGCAATTGTATTCGGTACACATTATAAGGTTCTTTATGAAAAGACTGTTTTCTCCAATTTTATTGGTGTTGATTAAATTTGGTAGCTTGCAAGTTACAGGATACTCTGCCTCATATTCCTTATTAAATTATAACAACATTTAAAGAAATTAATCACTGTAATGTTTGAATGATCATTTTATATGTTTGTGGTTGGGTTTATGTAGCTAACATAATAGCAACCTCCTTTATTGTTTTTACAAATTATAAATCCAGTTTTTTGTGTCATAAATAGGCTACTTTAAGTTATGAGGACATTCAAAATAAAAATAAATGATTTTTCTTTATCCTTGAAACATGTTATTCTTTGGTTATCTTTAATCAAATTTTGTAAGTAAATGTAAAAATATAGTTTGTTATATTGCTAGCTTATTTGGCTTTTTAATTGTGTGATTAATTATTTTAAAGATATTTTACTGTCTTCAGGAATTAATGACACAACAAAAACAATTTAAAAAAATTTAAATTATCATTTTTTTTTGTAGTAAATATTTCATTATATAAAAATTTGCAGACAAATGGAAGCATAGCTGTAAAACATTTTAAGCATGCAAATATTATAAATGATTATGCTTTGGGAATTCAAGAACTAATTGTCATTACAATTCTTTGATTTTAATTGGAGTCTTTTTGCTTTCAGACCAGAAGATCCCATTCAGTATTTAGCAGATTGGATGAAAGATAATAAAGCAGCAGCTTACAGGAGGATGAACAGCTAACTTTTCCAAACAGTCTTCTCTGTCAGAAAATTTTGAATCTTTTTTTAGCCCTTTCAGGGAAATCAATGAATTAAATTACTTTACTTTTTTCAATTATATAATTTTCTCTTTTCTCAAAATCACTTTTTTTAATGCATGTAAATGCCAGTGAACATGTTTGTATAAATGAATAACTTTTGTAGAATTTTTGCAAGATCTACAATTTTGCAAATAATTATTAATATGGGAAGTGTTCACATGTTTTGCATGAATGACAGTGCATGCAAGACTTTCATATCAATGTGAATAATTTTTAAAATCTTGATTTGAATTTATGAATTCTTTCATATCTGTTGGATGTCTAGATGCTTTGTATAGTAGTTTGATATTTTAAAGTATAATTGAAAACTATTGTCAGGAATACTTGGCATTATAAAATATACTATGCAATGCAATTTTATCTATGCAAAATAGTGAGAATGTAAAGATTTTTTTTTTCTTCTGAATTCTGTTAAATATCCTGGAATCTCATTTATTTTAAACTTCCCTCTCTGCCCTCTTTTTTATCCAATCTTAGAAACATCGATAATTTAATATGAGATACACTTTTTAACTTCAGAGGTATTTTGATATTTTTGAGTATATGATATGCAAGCTTGCTGTATAATTTTTTTCATAAGAAAAAATATGACTGGGAATTTCTTTTGTGTCACATTATGCAAATAAAGACATTATTTCACTATTTTGAATTTTTTTAAAAAACTATAACTAAATAAAAAAAAAAAGATTTGAATATATAGTGCATTCACTAAGTATGCTATTTTAGATATAGAGAAATATATTCTTATTTATTTAAATTTCCAAGTATGCATATATAACATAATTAGTGACAACTATTTACCAGTTTGTTGACATGGAAGACAGTCAGATAATTGCAGATAGAAAATATTGTTATGCTTTAATATGCAATCAAATTTTAAAAAGGATTTTTTAAAAAATCGAAGAAGTGAATGAAATTACAGTATTGAATCCCATACATTTTAATTGTCATAATTATCATGAAAAGAATGAAAATCTTTTAACACCTCCTCAAAAGTTTTGGCACTTGTAGGTCGACGCCTGTTTAATAATATGATTGTGAATGTAGCAGTTTAAGCAGACATTAAAGCTTTATATTTAATTTTTATAAAACATAATAAATTAAAAAAATTCATAAATAATGTAAAGTTTTGGAGAAAGGATTTTCCAATTATTTTGTATTTCATAGTGAAAGCCTATACTTTAAAATGTGAACAAAGAGAATTTCCCAGTTTTACAGTCTTCATCCTATGCATAGTTGTTGTAAATACATACTCAGGTGTTGTTTACAGCTTTAGAAATAAATCAAGAATAGATTAAATGTTATCACATAGTTGGTTAAATGCACAAATATTTATTTTTTTACTCCCGAATTATAAAAACTTTAGACCAAGGATTACCATAAAATTTCCCTCGAAATAAAAATTTATAAAATGATTGTTTAGAATCCTTAATAAGTATTTAATTTTGTGGTTAAAATTAGTTATAATAGAAAATAAGCAAATGAATTGAATTATTTGTTCATTTTGAAATTATTTACTAACTGAACAGGAATGATCTACATAATATAATATGTATTAATGTTGTTAATGAATCTGTGTAAAGAAACTGATATTTACCTCACTTAAAGAATTTATTGTTATTTTTTCATTTACAGAAATTGTTTGATTATTAGACATAATCTTTTACAGAATTAGAATGGTCATAAGTGTATTCCATTTTCAAAATAATATAGTTGTGCGATTTTTTTAAAAATTTTTATGCGATCTTTTTCAATTTATTACTGATAATATGCAAAATTTGTATCTATTGTACATATCTATACTAATATTTAATCTTATGAAACTTTTTTTTTGATTTTTTTTGAAAGAATGCATTGAAATATGAAAAATTATGTAAAGAATGTATTGAAATGTTTAGGAAAAATTGCGATTTCCTTTATGATTTATGTTTAGAAATCTATATAATTTGCTATCAGATTAACTGTGTAAATGAAGAAAATGAAAAAACAAAAAACTACAACATCAACAAAAAAACAGTTATTTAAGAAAATATAATTTTCTTATAAACAAAGAAATAACATTTTTTTGAATTTAAATAGAATACCTTATTGAATTCAAAATAAATATAAAAATAGTGCATTTAATATAAAATATAAATGTTACAGATAATAGGAAGAGAAAAAGATTATATTGGTTTGGTTCTGAACTTAATTACTTAAAGGTATGTTTCTTGTTTTACTCTATAATGTACTAGTCAGTTTGTTGTAAAGTAATGCTACTGGTTTTTTTAATGGGTGTTTTCTTATTGATTATAAGCAAATTTGTGGTGCTTAGCTTGCATTCAAAATAGATATACATTTACTATTGCACATATTTGTTCTGTGCTCCGACGTTTCATAAGCAATAATTAACTTAATTTTAATTAGTATGCATGTGAGAATTTATATAAATTAAATCATTGAAAGATTTTTTTTCTTTTTATGTCATCATAAATTTTAATTTTAAAATTTTTTTTAGAATACATCACATATTTTTATCTCATGATTTCTTCTCTCATTTGTGGATTTCAAATTCTTGAAAATTAACTGTCATAATTGTTCAAATGAGCATCATTTATGTAAATAATATTGCAAATATTATTTTAAGTAAAGTAAAACCTTTTAATGAATTGAAATCTGAACTAATTTTAGAAAAATGTTATCTAAAAAAAGAAGGAAAAAACTTTGTTAATAAACAATATTTGAATTAAAATTTTACTGCATGATATAATTGTAAATTGTTATTCTATGTACAGTCCATCAAAAAAGTGCCATGACCCTAGTTATTGTTTGTAATCTATAAAAATTACATTTAATTTAGGAAGACCATTCATTTAAAAAAAGAATGTTTTCTTTAGTAATATATCAGTTGCATTCTCATAAGGGTCCATTTACATATTTATTTTCAGGATATGCATATTTTCCAGATTTTTTATTTGCAGCCATTGTTTTTTATTTATTAATTTTGTATAATGAGAAATTTTCAGATATAAAATTTTAGACCAGGTATAAATAATTGCAGTTATATGAATAAAAAAAGATTTAGGATTTGTCTCAGTATAAGTAAGTAATTGTAGGGAATAGGTTTCTCTATTAATAGTTCCAAAATTTAAATTTTCATTTCAATTGTGAATATCTCAACTTTGGTTTAAGAAATGTTTTATTCATAACAATTATTAGCAAGGAAATTAGACCAAGTAAGAATTTAGGATTCTTGTTTTTATTTATATACTCAATTGCAAATAAATAATATAAAAATATTTTCAAAGCAAAGTAGAATTATCAGAAGTATTGGATGTTTATTCATTAATTCTAATGAAACTAGCTGAGGTTTTTGGAGCAGTTGTAGAATAAAATGAGCAGAGGATTATTTTTTGAAAGTTTCATTTATAATTGAGCCACATACATGCGAAAATATTGTGCCGTTGATTTTATGTTCCAAGTTTCCATCAAACAATAATTTAAATCATTCTTGAATTTTTTTGGATAATATTTCATGTGTTTTTATTCTAAAAGTATGACAAATGACAAAAATATGTACAGAAACATGTATAAGCTTTTGTTTTATTAAAAAAAAGCTGTTTTGTGGATGTCTTAATGGCATTACATTATTTATACATAGAGATTTGCTTTTGCATTTTATACAGTTATTATTGCATATTTTAAAAACTATTTATTGGAAATTGCTAAAATTTGGAATAGTGATGTTTCTAGTTTTGGCTCTCTGATTAGCATCAAAATGTTTATGAATTTCTTTTCAAAAATGTTTAACTTTTGAAGTAAAAAAAATAATTAAAATACATTTTCATGTTCTTAAAAATCCACTGTTTTAGTATTTCTTTCTAAGTATTGCAGTGAAAATTAAGAATTATAGTCAAAAATATCTTTAAATATATTGAAAAAAAAAAGAGAAATATTTTACTTATAAAATTCAAATTTTTAATAACCTGCAACTCATCGATCATTTACTCAAAATTATAAGATGTTATGTATCTGAGACATTTTTATCTAGAGAGAAGTAAGACATATTCAAAATTAGTGGTTGGTTTTTGAAAAAAAGTTTGAATTTTAGTAAATATGCTCCATAAATATTTCATACACTTTAATAGAGAGAGTATGTTAGCTGTGATAATTTTCACAATTTTTCTGTGACAATTAGTTTTTGAAATATCTTTTTTTTGAAGGATTGTACATACCATATTAATAAAAAAATTCTTATAATTGCATCTAAAAAATGGCAAATTTAAGTATTTTATGTTCCAATGTACATTATCATGTTCCTTTTTTAAAATAGTTTTTTATTTAGTTTCACATTTCAGCAATCTTTAACAAGTGAATGATTTATTTAGATAAATATTTTTTTTTATCTTATTGGTGATTATTATATATTTGCTTTTATTTATCTATTATGACTTCAAAATGTCTGGTATCCGTGTTTGTATATCACGTTATTAAAGTTGACAGCCCGCTTTATAAATATTTTAATAATTAAAGGAACATATATTAATTTTTAAATCTGATCATTTATATTTGTTTAAATCTGATCATTTATATTTGTTTAAATCTGATCATTTATACTTGTTTAAATCTGCATCATTTATACTCGTTTAAATCTGCATCATTTATACTTGATAAAGTTTTAATATTATCCCATCATTTATTGAATTTTTATTTTTTAATGAATTTAATTATTTGCTAATTAGAAAAATAATTTTTTTTACTTGACCTGCTTGTGTCCCCTTGAAACTTAGTGGCCCTAAATAGCTTCCAATTAGCTTAGTTAGAAATCCATCACTGTTAAGGGAGGGATGGGGAATGCCCAAAAACAAAATCAAAATTTGTTCATCAAATACATATACACACAATGTTTATTCTTGGTGTTAATTTGCACTTAAAAAAAACACAATTCATGTTTTTTTTTTGTTTTTTTCATTGCATCTATTTTCTTTAACTTTATAGCTGTTTCATTTTGTAACAATTTATTTCTTTACATAAATACTCCATTATAAATTACATGAAATATAGAATCCCCAAATTCTGTTGTACAAATTATTACATTATTAATATCTTTAATCATAAAAACTATAAAGATTCAGATATTAATATTTTTCTCTTTAATGAAAATTGAAATTTATTTATAAAAGATATGTTATTTAATTTATATATAACAGCCAAAATTAATTAAATGAATTTTTTACTCGATTATTAGATTAGTTATCTCAAAGAAATACTGACGCATGAAAAGTACCAATGATGAAAATTTTAGTAAAGTTGAAATTTACATGTCTGAATCGGAAAATATTTTCTACCAATCTTAAATCATTAATTTTTATCTTTACTGTTATTTTCAAAAATTAATCTCAATTTTACTGCCCTCCAACATAAATTTAAATTCATCATCATTATCTAGATTACATTGTAGAATTACCTTCAAAATTCTGTACAATTAGAATTTTTTTAAACCTTGTTTTTTCATCCTTTTAATTTATTTTTTAACTATATGAATTTCATTCATATATAATTAAACCACAATTCCAAGTAGCTCAGTTGCCTATGTATAAATTTTGTAATATATTATATTTGTTGATTTCACATAGTGAATATTTTACTATACCCAAATGAGAAAGATATGAAAAAACTGTAACTGAAACAATGAACAAAATTTTTTTAAAAAGTGTGTTTGATATTATAGTATTGTGATTGTGTAAAGTAAATGTAACTAGCAATTTTCTTATTTTTCTGGTTTGGTAAATAAATATTAAAAACTGAAAATACTTTATATATATTTCTAAGTATGATAAAATGCACATGCAAAGCATGTTTTGATAATTTTTATCATTATTTGTCAAAAAAAAAAAAAAAATGTGTTCCATGGCTGCAATATCTTTTGATTTGCAAGTCATTTCTAGTTTAGTCAATGCTAATTTTTTTATTTTGTCCATTTTGCATGTTTGTGATACTTATGGGTATTTTTTTAAGTTGTTAATTGACTGTGTTTCAGACTGTTTTTATTTGTGTATGGATTTTTTGTGGATCATTATTTATGACATTTTGTACCATTAATAAATGTAAATGTTTCATGCTTTTGTTTTATGAAATTATTTCAATCCAGTATATAGTGACTCTACATTACATTAGCATTTTATATCATTTGGCTGGTTGTAAGTATAATAGATATTTTGAATAATACCTTGCAAATTACTAAATGAATTGCCCCTCTTTTAAAAAAAATAAATCTATTCTAATTGTTAAGGTTATGCATAATAACTTATTTGCATAGGAGTCTATTATCCCATTGGAAGTAATTTAGATGATATTTCATTATCAGATTTAAATACCACTTAAAAACTTTCCAAATTTGAATCTGAATTATTTTTGTAGTGTTATATTCAAGTCTGAAGTGTTAGTGCATTACTATTCTTATTGCCCTTTGCATCATTCTCTATTTTTAAACAAAGTTATAGCTACAGAACACCATATATAAAAACTCATATCCTCATTCTGAGAACTATACTTCATCCATAAAATAATAATTTATTGCATTATGCTATTTATTATATGACAATGAAAGTTAAATGGATAAATAAAAATGATCGATTGAATTATTTTTATAAATTAAGCATTTCAATCACTAATCAATAATAAATAAAAAAGTATTGTGATTTATAAACTTATAAATTATGACTTGATGTGAAAATTATTACAATATGTTACTTCTAATTTTTTTGCTTATTATATAGCAAACCATGATAAATGCAAAATATTTAGTTTTTTAAAAATATATATAATTCGGATCCAATGCATAAAGTTTCTAAGGTAGTAAGGCTATTAATGGATCACAAGTAATTATTTGTATTATTTTTGTAAAATGATGAAAAAAAAAATCTTTTGGAAAATACAACAGAGATTGTTTAAGCCAGTATAATTTTTAGAACGATAAAAATTAGCATTTAAAAAATAGCCTTCACTTTCATAAATAAATTAATATACTCAATATTGTCTTTGAAAATTTCAATTAAGTTTTTGCAACATTTGATAATATTGTTTTCAATCTGTTCATGTATGCTATCTTAAATTTTGTTTGTAAAAAAATGTATGAAATTTAATGTTCATGAATTTCAACTCTAATGACTCTTTTGATTATAAGTAGAACTAAGTGATCAAGATTAGTTATGTACTAGCTTAATAAGGTCTAAACCTGTGTGTATATATTCAAATTTTTAAAAAAAGGCTTTTTTTTGTATGTGTGTGTGTTTGTGCAAAATATTTAGTAATTTGAATTTTTTAGGTATGAGGGCATTAAGCATTATATCTTTTGACCCAATAGTGTAATTAAAGTGGGCAACTTAGAGCTAGCATCTTGGGCATCATTAATAGAGAGTGCAAAATTATGAAACTAATTATTTGTATTTAATAAAAGGATTTTTTGACGCATATTCCCGAGAATTAAAATAAAAATTTTTAAAGCAAAAAGGAAATTTTTATTCACACACTTAAATATTTTTATTTATTAAGTTCTTGTTTTTTTTAAAAAAAATTTAAATCACTTTTTCAGATCTGTAAGCAAATTTTGTTTCTGCCATACCTTGAATATTTCAAAGTACTCTTTTGATTAAAAAGTAAATATTTGTCCATAATAAAAGTTCTATTGAAATCTATAAACTCAGAAGGTCATATTTCTATTCACCAAATATTCTTGTTAATCAGAAAAAAGAAAATTCCGTGTTTTAAAAAATCTAATAGATTGTTTTAGAGAAATAAACTAAATAAAATGATAAAAATAAATTTCATCAATAAAATAAAAGCTAAATATCCAAATTATAGGGGGAGAAGGATTAAAAAAAAGGTGAATAAAATAGTGAACTAATTATTGGATGTTTTTTAAACTTTTTTTAGGCTGAAACAAGTTTATTTCATTCTAAATTTGTTTCCAAACAAACGGAAAAAAAGAAAAGAATCTTAACATAATTTTAAAACTTATAATATTGTCTTTGGGTTTGAAAACTCATCTTTCAATAAAGCCTTTGATGAGTGTTTTTAAAGATTACTTCAAACATTCCGAATCTGACTTTTCACTGAACTGAATTTAAGAACTCAGCAATCGATGCCAAAAACATAGAATATATATATAAAAAATTAAACTTAATAGTGAGTAAAATCTTTACTTTTATAAATACTAATAGAGTTAAATAATTCCTTAAAATAATATTTGAAATTAATTGAAAACAATGTATCAGTGTACTGCATTTACAAAATAAAATTAAGATTTAGCACTAAACTTTCAGAAATAAAAACACGTTGAATTTTTATGAAATTTGTCTCTGTTTTTGTGTTAAATAAAATTAAACAAAGATATTGTTAAATTAATTATTTTGTATGAAATCACGCGCATGCATAGTTATTATGGCTTTAAGAGATATGAAAATCCCCTAATTAATTTATCCGCACTTAATAAATGTGACATGAAAAATCTAATCTGATATAAAAGTCACCTACACCTCATAAAAAATATTCCAAAGCAAATATAAAAAGTGATTATAAAAACTAGCAAATTTACATAGAGGTTAGAATTAAACATTTAAAAGTTCATTGTTAAGGTAAAAATTTAAAATAACAATCATTGGAGGTGAAAATTTAAAACGTTCATTATTGGGGTAAAATATTGAAGTAACTATTATTGGAAGCAAAAAAATTAAAACGACCATTACTGGAGTCAAAATTTAGAACATCTATTATTGATGTCAAAATTTCAAATGTGCAATATTAGAGTAAAAATTAAAAATATCAATCATTTGAGTAAAAAGTTAAAAACTTCCATTACTGGAGTCAAAATTTGAAATAACCGTTATTGGAGGTTAAAAAAAATCAATCAGACTCCCATTTTTAGCAATAAAATTTTTGAAATAAAATAACAATGATGTTAAAATTTTGAAATAACCATCATTAGAATGTAAAATTTTGAAATAGCCATAATTGAACAGCGATTTTAAAATCTATATAGGATAATCGATTGTCACTTCTTAGTAAGAAGTGACAATTGTAAGAAGTTCTTACAATCTTTTCAAAATCTTGTAGGATACTGGTGCTCAATTTATTTTGTGCGCGATTTTAATATTCGTAATATATGAATTCATTTATTCTTTTTTCATGACTAAAAGTAAACTAAAATTCTTAACTTAAAATGTTATTCGATACACAATAATTATTTCTGACAGAAAAAAAAAAAAAAGATTTAAAGGCTTGATGAAGCCAGAAAATATGTCTGACTTAAAAGCTCAACAAATAAAATCATTGTAGCAAATCATATATATATATTTTTTCTTATACTGTTGGAATGGAAAATATTATTGTTTAAATAAGATAATAGAATAAATGGGCAATGAAATTATTATTAACAAGTAGTGCAATTTTCTTTTTTTTTTATCAACTGAGGACATGATCTTGTTTTTGTTAAGCGGTTTCGAATAATTTTAGGCAATAAATAATTGAATCTCAAAATTTGAAGGCAAAATTGTTAAAGCCTCAAAATACAAAGGCAACAAATTGTTGAAACCTCATAATGCGAAGGCAACAAATAGGCTATTTATCCCTTTTTATGTATTCTTCTTTGATAGCAGATGCGTTTTTAAAAGATCGATCTGCTGTTAGAGACGTGGGGTTTTCATCATAGTAATCCTATGGCACTATAGAAGATCCCCCTCCATGGAGTCATCTGTGCATGCACAGGTTTTTTCGTTATAATTCATAAACTATGTATGTTAGAAACACGGGGTTTTTTCCATAGTAATCCTACGAGACTATAGAAGATCCCCATGGAGTCATCTACTGAGCATGCGCACTTGATTTACTTTATATCTCTTAAACTACATATGTAAGAAACTTGATCTCCCCAAAATTCTGGATCAGTTGCGCATGCGCATTACGGATTTTGCTTAATATTGGTCGAATCAATGTCGGATCGATACCTAAAGTTCCTATGGATCTCGAGATCTCGAAGTCGTCATCTTCCGGTCATTCTGGAAGTGTTACATTTATGTAGCGTAGATTATATCTTTATGTAGCGTAGAGACGAGTGCGACTCTTCTAAATACTCATCTCGATGAACAGAGTTAATTGAAATTTTTACCTAACCTCGGGTTTTGAAATTTACATATTCGTGTTACATTGATTTGCTTCCATCGTTCGATAGTACTCGCCGAAATGCGCCTAACAACACGAGTTTCCCGTTTTTACTCCGAATGATTCGCGAGATACGGGCTCTGATATTTGTAAAAATTTGAGTTTTCGAGCTAGGCTTTCCACCTCATTTTTGCAAAAAGTCTCTTTACGACTAGTATCGATACACTCTACTTGATGTTTTCTATCGAACAATATTATATTTACGCCGTTTACGTTATTTGGTTCCAAGAAAAGGAAACGAGAACGAAAAAAGAACGCGTTGTTTTGATTAGAGGGGTAGAAGCTCAAAATTGTGTAGACAATGAGTAACTTATAAATTGAGCGTCCTTAGCTTTCTTCCGGTGAAGCCTTGTAAAGAAAAAAAAAAGAAATGGAACGAAAAAGCAAATAGAGGTGGAAACAAAACCCTCAATCAAACTTTCAATCAACAAAAATGAATTATTAAAGTTAAAAGCTAATGAACGTAAAGTAGCTTTAAAACGGGAAAAAATGAAGTAAAAGTATGCAATCTGTGGAGATTCTCAATCGCATCATGCAACTTCAAACACAAAACTAATCCATTTGGATTCTGAGTCACAACCATCAAAGTTCAAAGCAAAACGTCTCTATTTCGATTCAGAGTTTCAATTATAACAATCTATCTCTAAGCAATTCATCGAAAAAAAAGAATGTTATCGCATGATAACATGAAATTTACGATTGCATACCTTAATTTTTTATTTTAAATTCCAATTCCTACTTAGTTCAACAAAAAACAATTTTATTTTAGTTATTTTTTTTATTAAATAATGATGAAAAAATTATTAGGTATCCAAAAATTATTCATTTTCTCAAGAATTGAACAGCATTCTTCACCTTCACATGAAAATAGCTACTGCCTGTTGATTTCAATTTTCATTAAAAACTGCTAAAACTCTGTTTAAAGCATTAAAAATTAGTTAAATTTAATTAATATTTGAAAAACTGTATTAACATCAGGTGTCATCCACTACACGTTTAAAAAAAAGTATTGGAACTTGAGTGGATCTTAAGAAATATGTGACATTCGTCTTAAGGAATAGTTTTTTTAAAATTATTTTTATTGATAAAAACTTACATATATCCCCATTTTTCGGATTATTGTATTATATTTCTAAGCGCAGCTACAGAAGAAATTAACTGTGACCGCAATGCAAAAATTTGTTTGGATTTGGAAAAACCGGTGTAAATCGTTTTTCCGAAGAAAGATATCGGTAAATATTTGTGTGTTCTTAAAAAAGATTTTATGAACTTAAATGATTATAATTTAATTTACTGATTGTATAGTTAAAATGTTATGTATTTTATCGCACAGTATATTTTGTTTACCGTCTTAAAATACATGATATCTAATAACTGGTTGAAATATTTGACAGGTATTAATAGGCATTTACAATTATGAAAAATCATTCATTCCGAAACAGAATGTTAAAATCATTTATAACTTTTATTATTTATTCAGTGCCTATGTGTTTACTGAGATAGTTTAGATTGCCTATTTGATTTAATTAGGATTTTTTAAATCCTGATGCGTTCAGATGATATGACTGAACTATCATTACCTTTTTCGTATGTAATAGTCGTAAATATATGGTATATTATATTGATATTTTATTATTATAGGGTACAAAGAGATTAAAGTTCCATATTGACAGTTTAATAATTAGAATTGAATGCCCTACCATTCTAATTTAAATGCTTCCTTTCATTTTTAATTACCTGGTTGCTTTACGCTGCTTAAAAAAAAATTAGCTGCGATACCTTTTTTCAATCATTGTTTCACCCAGTTTCAAGCAGTAGACTTTTTTACATGGGCTAGTTTTTCAAAGTGACATCTTTTCAGACAATTTTCTGTACTAAGCCAAAATATATTGGAGAAAAAATTTTCTGTTGTTAGTGCTGTATTCTAACGATAATGATAGATAGTCAGTATAATATGTCAAAAACTGTTTTTTTTTTTCCTTCTCTGATACCAATTTTTATTCAAAAAAATGTGGTGTAAATTTTAGAATATTTTGTAGTTGTTTTCTCTTGTTTCTAGCTATAAATATTTATATTATTGATTACTTTGCTAAAGTAAGGATAGCAGACAACTTATTTTCCTCCTCCCCCATTTTTTTGGTATTTGCATGGACTATAATTCTGTTGTTTTTGATAAATTCATAAAATCCATTTTAAAGTCAATACATTTTCCAGTTAAAGCAAAATGTGAAATAATTTAAATGAATTTTGCCTTATTAAGTTACAATTGCCTTATATAAAGTATATTTTTAAAAGGAATTTTATGAGTATTCTGATTTCTGTAACACCCTTCTTCCTAAAATATTTAATTTGTGCATGTACAAAGTGAAATGTGTGTTCTGATATCGCGTATAATGATAAATCTTTCTATAATAATAATTACATCTGGCTTTGGCTAAATTTATATTTTAAAAAAATGTAATTTGAATCTTCATTTGTTCTCTATTAAACAGACAACACACAAACCAAAGATTACCATATCTTAAAGTATCAACTCTTTACCTCTCTTTCTACTGTTCTTCTTCCATTTAATTTTACAACTCAATTTGTCATCTCAATTAGACATGAATATGATGTTTGTCTTTGAGCTTTTTTATGAGAATCATTATTGTAAGGGAAGTGTCTGTTTGCTTCAGACACAGAGCTTAAATATCTATGTGTGTAAGAGGGGGGGAGCTGTTGTCTAATCTGTTTTAGAAGAAGGATTGAGATAATACCACATTCTTTTAATGGTCATTAACAGACAATTTAATTCATAAATCATACAACACTCACATGTGACTAACCATGTTATTTTTTTTTTAATGTATGTGTATATTGAGATGACACAAAAAAGGAACGTTTAAAAATTGATTGGGGCTAAAATTTGTTTGATTTTTCTGTGAATATTACATATTTTTTTGAAAAAAGATAAGGTTTTGAAGGTATAGCAGGAAGAAACAAAGTAGATAATAAATGAAGTTGATTGAAAGTTGCAATAAATGACGATGTTGACAAAGCAACCTTAGGATGGTTCTAGAAGTTAAGAGAGTGAAACATACCCATAGTGAATTAGGGCTTTTTGAAAAATCATGTCTTTGGTAGTTAACAAATTTCAATTGATGGCTTTTACTTATTACATGAATGTCATAGAACTAGTATTAAAAACCATCATGGATGAAGAAAAATTAATTTCGATCAATAACGCTAGAATGGAAACAATAAGAAAAAGAGAGAAAACAAAGCAAAACAATTCTTTTGATGACGTTTATATTGCTGATGACATTATTTTGTTTTATCGGCTGATACCAGATAAAGTGGTGTTCTTTAAGAAGAAAACTGTAACAGTGGAAAGAAATTGAAGCAGAGACTGACAATCTTACTATCTCCAAACAGTTCTGGAAGTCAAGCTACTTTAATAGTGTCAAAATTTTACAAATTGATTAGAGGGCAAATAAAAAAGTTTATATGATGGGAAAAAAAATCTTCATCATCTGGCTGTTTGATGTTGATAAAATGGTGAAAAAAATATATTGTTCTCGTGCTTAACACACACACACACACTTCATAACACTCCTTCAATTTTGAAGAATATAAAGTTCTTACTTTCCACCAAGCTACGCATCAATTCAGTAACTATAAAACTTAGACATCATTAAATGTTTCAAAGAATACTCTCCAAAAAGGAATACTTCAGAGTGTTGTCTACAGTCTGCTTTAGAAACTATCAGATCTATGCTATTGTTATAAAAAAATGCATATTATTGGGTCTTTTGAAGTGAAGTTGGAATTTTGTGACTGCATCTATGGTTCAAAATTATTGGATAAAAGCTTTATTCTTTGAAGAAACACATATACTGATTTTTTTTTTTTGAAACTGCCAAAGAAGAATGTGTATATAGTTTATCCATGATTGTTTGAGCTTTCCAAAATTCAAACCTGTTTTTCACTTAACAATTTAAATAATGTAGTGGTTAAAAAAATATAATTTTACAGATTGAAAATATTTATAATGACTACCCACCTATAACTGTATTTTAATTAGGTCTCTATGCTATACTATCATTATAAACTGTGCTCACTATATGTATTAATTTTTATAAGATATAATAAACCTAATTCTTTTGCATTTTCAAGGACTTAAGTTTGATTTGTAAAATATGGAACTTAATAATCAATTTTTCATTCACTTCCTAATGTTAAGTTTTGAAAATTTGTATACTTGTGGCATCAGTGTGCGTGTGAATTAATTTTATATTTACTGGATATAATTATTAAGAAACTGACTGATTAATTTGTATGACTGTTGCTACTAGGCCATGAATAAAAAAATTATACCATGATTTTTTAAATATTAAAAAATAAATCAAAGGCTAAAATGCGGAAAAAATTATTAAAATAAAACGATTAATTTTTAAAAATTTTTTAATAGGTAGAATAGGTTTTAGAATAGTTGTAAATGTATTTTTCTACAATTTTTAAATTTAATTTAATAATGGGAAAAATGAAATTTTTTTCTCTTTTTAATCAATAAATAAAACTGAAACTCATTAAAGAAAATTTTTAGTATTTCTGAGTTTATTTATGCTAAAATGATCAAATTATAAATACAATTGTAATTTTTGCTTTTTAAATTGAAATTTGTCATTTCATATTTATTTTTTCAAGATTTTTCTATCTTGAAAATAATTTAATCACATTCTTTTTAAATTCAATATTTACTTAAATGAGTAAGCTCATTATATTAGTGAAAGTTGTCGAAAATGAATTTATTGGTTTAGAATTTTTTTATTTTCAGCTGTGTTATCAATATATGTTGTATTCATTTAGAAAGTGAACACCATTTATGAACAAAGAAGAGTTAATTGTAAATGCAAAGTTTTATTTTTAATATATAAAAATTGAGATTTGCATGCTGAATAGTAACTAATAGTGCAAATTTTTCTAAAATACTAAGGGAAAAAATAAAGATTTTAAATAAATTTAACCTTATATTATCACTACTTGAAAATGAAATTTACTGTAACAGTGAATTTCATTCTTCTGTACTGCATATATCTTTACAACTTCTGTAATGCATTTCCTTCTTTATCTTATTAATTTTGGTACTTGCATATTTAACTAAATGATGGCAATAATCAACCAAAAAAAATTGCCAAAGTTTGTGTGCTAATAGGTTATTTTCATTGCTCTAATTTGATAGTGTTCACCAATGTCATGTGGTTAATACTTATTTGAAATTCTAACTGAATAATTTTATTGATATAATTTTCTGGTACTTCTGAATAAAATATCTTTTTTATTTTTTATTTTCAGGTTTCCAACAAATGTTATGACTTTACTTTTATAAATTTTTGCTGCCTTTAAACAGTATTTGGTTGTAGTATTTTTGAATTCCTACTTTATTTTGACAAAGAAAATGAGTGGAGGTGTTTATGGTGGAGATGAAGTTGGAGCTTTGGTATTTGATTTTGGGCATTATTCCATACGTGCTGGGTATGCTGGCGAAGATACGCCTAAAGCAGATATACCTTCTATGATTGGAGTCATTGAGGAGAATGTTTCTGATGCAATGGAAGTGAATGGAAACAGTACATCCAATGAATCATCCACACAAAAGAAGTATTACATTGATACGACAAGTATCCATGTACCTCGTAAAGGTATGGAATTATGCTCTTTTTTGAAAGATGGCATGATAGAAGATTGGGATTTATTTGAAAAAGTTCTGGACTATGTTTATAGCAAACATATTAAGTCTGAGCCACACTTGCACCCTGTTTTAATGTCGGAAACCTCGTGGAATGCCCGTCCAAAGCGAGAGAAGTTGACAGAAATAATGTTTGAGAAGTACAACATTCCTGCTTTCTTCTTGAGCAAGAATGCTGTGCTTGCTGCTTTTGCCAATGGACGATCCACAGGAATAGTTGTTGATTCTGGTGCTAGTCAAACATCAGCAGTTCCAGTTCATGATGGGTATGTTTTAGCTCAGGCCATTGTCAAATCACCCCTTGCTGGTGATTTTATCTCAATGCAATGCAAGCAGCATTTGGAAGAGAATAATGTTGAAATTATTCCTCCTTACCTGATAGCTTCTAAAGAACCAGTCAAGGAAAATGATCCACCAAAATGGGTAAAAAAAACCAATATTCCAGAAGTTACTAAGTCCTGGCACAATTATATGGTTAAACAGGTTCTTCAGGATTTCCAGTGCTCTGTGCTACAAGTCTATGAAACACAATATGAAAAGGAAGTTGTGGAGAATTTGCCAACAGTACATCATGAATTTCCAAATGGTTATAACCAGGATTTTGGACCAGAAAGATTTCAAATCCCTGAAGCACTTTTTGACCCAACCAATATCAAAGGCATTACAGGAACAACAATGGGAGCTGCTCAAGTTGTTACTACCAGTGTTGGAATGTGTGACATTGACGTCCGACCCAGTTTATATGGAGGGGTCATTGTGACTGGAGGAAACACTCTCATTCAAGGATTTACCGAGCGATTAAATCGTGACCTATCTGCAAAAACTCCTCCAAGCATGAGACTGAAGGTTATCAGTTCCAATAATGCAGCAGAACGTAGATTTGGGTCTTGGATAGGCGGATCAATTTTGGCTTCTCTTGGAACCTTTCAGCAAATGTGGATAACAAAACAAGAGTATGATGAAGGTGGCAAAACTCAAGTAGAAAGAAAATGTCCTTGACATTCACCTTTTGGTGAAGGTTGATTAATCATTGGATGATGTAAGTTTAAATCCAATGGTTTCATATTCTCTGAAGAATGCTGTTATCATTTGATTTAAATCTACAATTTTGCATTTAGTTTAATTTTTCCATTGTATGCATATATCATTTTTTTATTACCATTATATTTGCATTGCATTTTTTACTTTCTCAGATTTCTCTACTAGAAAATCACATTTGATTTTGTCTATGTTAATAACTGAAAAAAGAATTAAGAATTTTAATTAAAAATAAAAACATTGTTTTGTGACTTAATATCAGTACCTGATATAAAAGACAACAACAAAGGATGAGTTTTGAATTTTTTTTCTATATTTTATGTTCGATAATTTTAAAATTATTAATTAGTTTTAAATATCTAATGATATGAATTATCGAAAATATTTATATTCCTTTTGTAAAGAAGTGTTTACTCTTGGCAGATCTCTGTATTCTTGAATAATTCAACTGTTTAATTTGAGTATATACATGTTTTTCTTTGTAACAGAATCAAGTTTTGTAATTTCCTTTTTCTATAAAATATCAATTATAGTTGATTGTAATTGTTAAATATTGTATAACTTCTTTGTATTTTTTCATGCTCATAAATTCAACTTGTATTTTATTTTAAGAAACTGAATTTAATTTGAATCGATATCTTTATGAAATGAAATGTTTGATAAAGCCGTTAAATAAGAAAATTGAAATTCTTGCAATAGATAAAATTAGTATCTGTGTTAACTGTAATTATGTATATTTTTAATTATCATAAGCATGCTATTTTTTGGCTTTTTAAAAAAATATTTATTTTTAATGTCAAATAGAAATAAGGTATTTCAGTACTACCACACAAAACAACTATTGTAATTTAAAAAAGAATTTGGCTTTACTTATAAATTAATTCATTTACAGAAAGAGAATTGTTCAGAATATGAAATATTTAGTTTTTAATTGTTTATAATAGGTGTTTCATGTTAATGAGATAGCGATTGTGAATTGTAGTGTAAAATATCTAATTTAATAACTTTAGAAAGCTCTTGTAATTGCAACATGTTATTTTTATTTGTAAATTAATTTTTATGTTATTCCTAATAATAATTGATGTTAGTGTTATGAGCTTAAAAACAAAGAAGGTATTTTTTAAATTTTAATAACATAGATTTATCTGTTAATTCATTTATGTATGTTGTTTTTATAAAAATGTCAACATAAATGTTATTGCCTTTCCACAAGTTTTATAACTTTAACAAAAACAGTATTTCATAATTTTTCTGTCATAAGTGTCTTTAAAATTTCCCATATTGTTCACAAACTGTAATGCAAAATAAAATGATATCTAAATTTCAAAAGTTTGTCTTTCTTTTTAAAAGGATTAAGATTAAATTGAGATTGGTTTTGCTCATTCTGTATTCTAGATGGTGTAAATGTTTAACGTTTTTCAATCACTTACTTATTGCTTTAATGACCTTTATTAGAATTTGGTAAGCATTGCCTTTCACTTCTTTGTTTAAAAAATTTTCATTCTTTTTCTCGAGAAATCTTCATTATGACTTAAGTTAGAAAGATAAGTTAGGAATTGAAGCATTTATTAAAGATAAATGAAAAAAAAAAAAAAGTTCAAATCAGATAATTAGCATTAAGATTTTTATTTATTTATTTATTATTTTTTTTAAAGATTGAGGATATTAGGATTAAATCATGTATAGGCTGCAAGAGTTTCTGAAAACTTTCTTATCACCAAAGTACCAACATTTGTTTCTATTTTAAAATCTTATAATTAAATCATTAATCAGATAATTGACATTACTTTAAAGCTCATTTTTTTTGTTAAAATATTTAATTGTTTACTATAAATATCTTTTAGATCAAGGATGATAAATTTTCAGGTTTCTTGCATCCTACAGCTATTATTTTTACTGTATAGCAAACATTATTATATGCGACAATCTTCAGTAATCATAATACAAAATGGTCGTATTTATTAGTTATATCAATGTTACATCAATGTATAAATTTTTTCCCCTAAGAAGAATGCATATTTTAGGTTTAGGTAATATAAGACTATTTACCATGCCATATTTATTTTATTGTTTTTGCAGAATGTAATAAAGAACATCACGGAGAAAATTACAACATATTAAAAATACTTATAAAAATTTTAAAGTCTTAGAAATGAATTTGAAACTATTTAAATTTATCTATAGATATGTAAACAGTACTTAACTATGTAAGTGGATATACTTAATTGAAATCCAGTGCTGTTGACATTGAAAAGAAAATTCAGTAAAATTGAACTATCTAAATTTTATAAATGTTTTTTTTTATTAAGTTGGGAAGCATTCAAAAATTTAAGTGTGGCATTTCTATTTTGGGATTATTTTGTTACTTTTCCATACAAATAATTATTTACACACATGAAAGCAAAAAGTCTTCTGTGAGATTCAGAATTACTGCTATTCACTGTAGATCAGCTTTAAATCAGTTTCAGTGAACAAGGTACTCCTCCTAGTAAACGCATAATAGTACGGAAGGGATGCCAAGTCATTGGGAAAAAATGCTAACCTCACATTTTTAATTTTTCATGTTTTTTTATTTTTTAACCTTCATTTCTATAGAAGTTTTTATTATTTTAATAATTACACTTAAACCGTATTTATTTGGACTGTGTTAGCAAATGAGTTTGGTACCATTGTCTTGAAAAGATTTTTTTTTAATGGGAAAAAAAATGTCAGGAGGATACATGATTTCTAAAAGCATCTTAGTATCAATTTTATATTATTTGGGAAGATACTTCAGTAGATGCATTAAGTTAAAATACCTTTTTTTTTTGTAAAACTTCAACTTATTTCAAAATTATTTTGAATTTGCTCTTTCTTTTTTTATGCATGCATATTTTTTATTATATATCTCTACAATAACATTGCAATTAGACTTCAGTAGAATTTAACAACTTTTTGAATGATGTTCCTTCAGTTTAGCAGAAGAGGAGTTTGAAGTTTCTAAGAATTTAATTGATAATTTTTTTTATCAAGATATTTAAAAGGTCAGAAATTTTGTGAGTATGTGGAATTTTAGGGGAAATTAAGGTTCTGATTATTGTAGATCATGATCAGGTCCATAGTTGGAAAGAGATTTTTCTTTAAATAAAAATATTGAGATAAATATTAAGGATAAGTTTACTTCTTGCTTAATATTAAAGTAATATAAGGTAAGTATTAAAGATTTTACTTCTTAACTTATTTCTCCAATCCATGCAGTTACCCATGCCACATTATTTCCAAATATTTTCTTAATGTTGACATGATTCAGAGTAGAAATGCTAAGGCCTGAAAAGATATTTAATTTCAATAAGCTAAAAATATTCTTTTTGAAAACTTAAATAAATGTTGTAAAACATATGAATTTAAATGAATGGAAATATTTGATTGAATAGAGGATTTAAATATGTTGAAAGATGGCCGTGCAAATGTTAGAATCTCAAAATATGGAAAAAAAAAGTAATAATTAAAGATACAGTTTAACTTTTCACTATATAAATTTGCATAAGAAAATAGTTAACAAAATCTAAAATGAACAGATTTATAATTTTGTTGTACAAGTTTTATGAATTGAAGCTTTAACATAGCAATATAAAATGTTTTAATGGAACATAATTTTCATTTCATTTGTTTACATGTGAATAAAAGGTTGTTTATTTGTTCCTATCTCTGATACTTTTCTCCATTTTGCTGAACACAAGTTGTGTTAAGGGTTTTTTGTAGGATTTCTTGTAAGGTTATTCTTGTAAGATAAACATATTTTTAAATAAATGTTTTTGTATTGAGTAATAAGGGTAAATATATTTTTGAAGTGAGTAAAAGGTTAGGGTGCCTGTATTGTGATCTTGGAACTGTCATTACATTGTTAATTTTAGCTTACTAAATGCAAGTTGATCAGAACAGATACCCTTAGTGCATTTGATGTAAGCATTTAGAAGTAGTAAGCAAGAAAGTATTTAACTATGAAAATATTTTATTAAATGTATCATTTGTATTTTTATGACTAAAATATGTAATTTAATGGATCTGGATTAAAAAAAAATACTTTAATAGGATTTTGAACAAAGATTTTTATTAAAGATTTTGCAGTTGATATATGCTAAAAATGTTGCACTTTCATTTTTCTCAAAATAAAACGGAAGATTTTGATAAATGAGTTCTCCATGTTATCGAATAATATCTCCTGGCTTGATTTATTAAATTGTTAGAAATTTTCAAACCACACAGGACTTAGGAGAATGCATTTCTGAAATTTAATGTTAGCTGACAATCTATCCATCAATATTCATAAAATATCAACATTAGAATATTTGAGCTCTTTCAGATTTAATGTATTTCAAATCCATACAGCTTATCTTCATTGAAATCGAAATTCGAACTTTAGATTTTGGCATTATACAGTTTTAATTGTTACGATTTTATTTATGCATTTTTTTTAGACAAATAACAATTTTTAACAGACAAATTTCACAAATAATCAAACTTGACGCCTTGATTTTTTTTTCTAATAGAAATAGATTTTTTTCTTTAGATAATTCTCTAATTATCTATTAATTATTAGGTACATTCTATTGAAATCGTCTTCAAGAAGAAATAGCCATGTAATGTTCTAGCCTAAATTGCCATGTTCTTCCAAAAATTGATTCATTTTTTTTTTATTTCAGAAAATATTTTTAATTAATATATTAAAGAATACTCGAGAATTAGTTTTAATATGTTATCCGAGAAATATTACATTATTAAATAAAGAAAAAATATTTATTAAAGATTAAATTATTATTTTATAAGTGAAATTATCGTTTGCGAATTTCTAAAATGTTTTCCAATAATATTTTTTCACCACGGTTGGCAGCGTCTTGTTTTATAATCATAATTATATAAAAAGTATTTATTCTTAAATTAATTTTAACACAAGCATTGGAAAATGTAAGAATTCTTATCGCAACATTCAGAAGAAAAATGAATATTTGTATATTTTTAAATATTGCTCACGTTTTCTTAGGTAAGTAAGTTATTTTTTCTTTATTGATATTTCGCATGTAATTTTATATGACTTAAATATTCTTCGAATGAAAAAATAAAATCGATAAAATTGTTTATTATGCCGTGAAAATTCAGCAGTGCTTTTTTCAACTCTGTGTAATACAAATACATGATTTCCATTTTGCATGTTTGTAGTATTTTTTCAGGGAGTAATTTCTACAATATTCCATGTCATATCTTTGAAATAGAAAACAATTGTATTATATTATCAGTAAAAATGAATCTATAATATCCTAAGCTAGCGTCGTAAGAAAAATGACTAAAAAAATAATTAAGCAATTAATGTTTTTTTGGTTTATTTTGCGTTCTCTTGATATTCAGAATGCAAGTGAAATTTTATATTGTTTAATTAGATTAAAAATATAGCAAGAAATTACATAAATCTTTAATTTTAAAGAACAAACATATAATTAAAATGATTTAAAAGGCATGCCATTTTTTTATATTAGAGATTTCAGGGAGTTTTAACTGTAAAAGATTTAGGAATCATTTACGACTTTGCTGATATGATACTAAATTTTACCTTTTGTTTTAATAATAATATTTAAAAAAATATTTCATAAATTATTTATGCTACAATACGGTCATAAAATGAATTACGTCAAATATTTTATTTTACTCTTTTTTTCGTATGCTCTTTTATATCTTTAAGATATTAAAAAAAATAAGAAATAAATTTTACTTAACTGACAAGCATTGCTATCATAATGAATTATTTATTTACTTTGAAGAAAAAAAAAACACACCACCAATTATATCACATCTATTACTACACAAAGGAGAAGACGAACAAATTCGCTTCTTAGGACAAATAATAAGGGCTAATAATATTTATTATTTATCTTATTAAACAACTACTTCTTTCAAATGAATCTCCTTATTTCAATGTTGTTTTATCGTCATTTCTGGAAAAAAAAAATCACGATTAGAATTTTTTTTTTTGAACAGAGCTCAGACATTAATTACACTGCTTTCGTAAATTGCAAAATGTGGTGTTTAGTTGCCGACCAAGAAAAAAAAAACGTTTTTTAATTGTAATATAGGATACAGATAAAACATAAATAAGTTTAAATAAAATAGGGGAAAAATGATTTTTCTCTTATACTGTATTTTAACAACAATGATAATTGGCTGAATATGCAGACATGGAATAAGCTTTGTCTGGCTATTTAAATAATGCAACATCACTATCTTCCTTTCCAAACATATAAAACCTATTTTTTAAAAATCTTAGCCTTTATACAAGCAATTTGTTTTAATATTAAATGTTATAAAAATTTACATAGCAAAACTTTTAAATGCGGGCCCTCCGGTATTTAAATATTAAAAAAAAACATAATTTTTTAAAAAAATTTCCATCATTTTATAATTTTTTTTATAACTCTTATAGAAATCCTCCCCAAAGGAAAATTGTAAATAAAGTCTTGTTCTGAGCAATGCCCAGTATACAGACATTGAAATTTGGGAAGTTATTTTTTAAGCGTTGAAGGCATTCTGAAAACGGATTCCTCAACCTTTTAATTCAAAATTTAATTTTAAAAAATAGAATTTTATCGGGTTTTTATTACATATCAAAGCATGTTATCTTATAAAAATTATTTTAACTCCGTTTTAAATGTTAAAAAAAGAGTATCCTTTAAATAATAAAAAAAATTGTTTGGTTGAATATAATTAAAAAAAAATTCTGAGAAATAAGTGTACACAGTTTATAACAAATATTTTTATTACTAGCCGCCTTTGGAGACCAGCTGGTTCGCCATGAGTAATGCGTTCTAAAATTTTCAATTAAATCACGTATTCATTAGCTTTGAATTAATTCCGGGCATTGTCTGGCCTGAAATTAATCTTTTCTTTAAGATGATGGACGGAAAGTTCTAAAAGAACACGTTTTCCTAATAATATTCTTGAATTTTATAAATCAGTCAGTTTTAATTATTGATTTAGAAGGCTGATTGATGTAGCAACTTTTATTAAAAATATTTTGTAAAATATGGCTCACAGAGCAAAGTATGAAGAAATCTAAAACTCATTATTCATAAATGCATTGTTTGACTCAAGCTGCATAAAATGTAATTATTTACTTCATTTAGATCAAATTAATAGTATTAAACAATATATATACCTATTAATAATATTTTACAAATTGGCCATTGGAAAGGAATGTGAATGCATATCCTGTATAAATTCAATCCTGTATAAATAAAGATAATTTATTGAATTAAGGATTTAAACACTGCAAACGATCATAGGATCCTTTGCCTTGCATTTTTCAAAGAAAACATAACATTTTATATTTATTTTATTTTATACAGTCACGTGCTGAAAGTTACATTTCTTTAGATTTAATTTGCATTAATAGTTGATTTTTTTTAAATTTGAACTTCCGTCAAAATAATGGCAACATGGTGATAAAACCTAATTTTTTCCCTTTGATGTGCTCTTGCAGATTAAATTTTATTGTTTTATCCGAAATATATTGTTGGAAATATGGTTAAAAGATTTCTTTAACAATTCGTTTAAAATAGAAGTTTAAGTTATATGTTAAAACACTGATACCATTAGAAAGCTAATTTTTTTCATCTTTAACTTGATGTAAAAATCATGTCTGTGCGATAATATTTTCGAAAGTTATAGCGGAAAAATGTTGAAATTTTGCCTAATTTTTAATTAATTCAAATTCTAATTTAAAAATTCTAAAAAAGGGCTCTGAGGTGCACATTCCCGACCCCCAAAGTATACATGTACCAAATTTGGTAGCTGTAGATCCCACGGTCTGGCCTGTAGAGCGCCAACACACCCACATTGAGCTTTATTATAAGTATAGATAAAAAATATATGTTATTTTTTCTTTAAAATCAGTACAAAATTTAAGAAATAGTTAAAGTTAAAAGATACAGTTATTAGTAGTTAAAGAGTCGGTAACTTTATTCGGAAAAACCTTTTGAGTTTAATGCTCTAATAATTTATCGGTTATGCTTCCAAAATATTAAAAATGTTTTTTTCGGTGATGTCAGCAAAATATTAAATATGTTTTTTAAAGAAAGCGAAAAAGGGAAAAATTATTGAATACATGATTTAGATGTTGCAAACGATTATTAAAACCTTGGCTTCGCATTTATTTTTTTAGAAACTATCACATTTTATAATGGAAAAAAAATATTGAATTAATGTTACAGATATTGCAAACGATTATAGAAATATGCTATTAAGCCGGGATTTCAGTGTATATCCTGTATAAATTCAATCAGGTTTACCGTAAATAAAGAAGATTTGTTGAATTAATTATTTAGATATTGCAAACGATTATAGAAACCTTTGCTTTGCATTTATTTTTTTAGAAAATGTCACATTTTATATTTCTTTTATTTTATCCAGTCACGTGCTAAAAGTTGCATTTCTTTAGATTTAATTTGCGATGATAGTTTTTTTAATTTGAAATTCCGTCATTGTTTTCTTTTGTTTTATCCAGTCACGTGGTAAAAAAAAACATGGTCAAAATATTTCTTTAAAAATTCGTTAAAAATAGGAGCTTAAGTTATACATTAAAAAACTGATACCATTAGAAAGCTAATTTTTTTAATCTTTAAATTGATGTAAAAATCATGTTTGTGCGATAATATTTTCGGAAGTTATAGCGGAAAAACGTCGAAATTTCGCTTAAATTTTAATTAATTCAAATTCTAATTAAAAATTCGGAAAAAGGGCTCCGAGGTGCACATTCCCGATCTCCAAGGTATACATGTACCAAATTTGGTAGGCTCAATGGTCTGGCCTGTAGAGCGCCAACACACACACACACACACACACACACACACACACTGAGCTTTATTATAAGTATAGATAATGAACTTCAAAGTGATATTGCTTCTTCGAGTCTGAATCGCATTATTTTGCAGCTGTTAAAATAGTTATAAAATAATTGCTTTTATTTTTATTGTTATTCGCCTAAAATTGCTTTTATGTTATTATTATTATTTTTTTTAGGCTTAAAAATCCTTCATTTGATAAATTTTGAAGCAATGCAATATATTGTCTCGCTCTGATTTCTAGAAACTCTTTATAAAAAATGCTTCAATTGGCATTTTTACTTTCTCATTTACAAAATTTAGAGAAAATATTGCAATCTTTAAAAAATTCGAACTCGAGATTTTAATGAATCTCCACGTTTTACACTTCCTTCAATTCGAAAACACACTTTCGAAAAATTTCTATGTCAAAGATAACGCAAAATCGTTTTCAGCTAGATGGATGAAATTTTTATACGGTCTTCTCACCAACTTGTGGATTTCGATAAAATTTTTTCCAACATCCGTGTAGAGGAGTTCTGTTTATCTGACTATTTCTAGTATAAGTTAGCATGGTAACTACAAAACGAAGAGAGATAGATAATTTGGTACACAGATTTAGTATCTATTGTATAAACCTTTTGCATGTGTAACAATATTATTGTTCAAAACACTATTTTAATTCTTAATCATGGTGCTCCCCCCCAGATGGCCGGATTCATGTTACATACTATGTAAATATGTGCTTCATTTAGACCCTTATTATTAAAGTTTTACTACTTAGTTGTTAGGCTTTGAACTGAAAAGCTATATATTAAACCATATATGCATAAACCATATTTAACAAATACTTTTACAGTATTTGTTAATAATACTGTAAAAGATCGAAAATTCTTTACATTTCCTTTTTAGAAATAAGATATTTCATATTGATTTTCTTTCATACAGACACGTGTTGAAAATTACATTTTCATATATTTAAGTTGCAACAATAGTTTATTTTTTTTATTTGAGTTTTTTTTAATCTGATGACAACATAGTGATAAAAGATATATATATTTTCCCCTTTCTCTCGGAACGCGCGCGTGCAGCTAAAGTTTTATTTTGATTGTTAAAAAATATGATCAAATTATTTTTTAAGAAAAGCATTAAAAATAGTAACTAAATTCGTTCATAAAAATATTAATATCACTATAAAGTTAATATTTTTTTCTTTAATATGATGTAAAAACCAATTTTGTGCTATAATATTTTCGAAAGTTATGGCGGAAAAACGTCGATATTTATCTTAATTTTTAATTAATTCAAATTCTAATAACCTCCCTTTCTCTCGAAAAAAAGTCTCTCCGAGATACACATTACCAATCCCCAAGGTATACATGTGCGAAATTTGGTAATAATCATTTGATTATCAGCCTTGGAATAATTCCAAGCATTGATTGGCCTAAAATGGATTTTTTTTCATTAAAATGGTGGGCTTAAATATCTAAAAGAGCACGTTTTAATAGTAATATTCATTTTTTAAATAAATTAGTCAGTTTTAAAGATTGATATAGTAAAAGGATTGATGTAACAACTTTTGTTTAATATATTAGTTAAAATATTTTAAATATGACTCACAGAGCAAAGTACGGGGAAAAATCTATAACTTATTATTTATCAAGGCATTTATTGCGTCAAGCTACAGAAAATGTAATTATTTACTTCATTTACACCGTTAACAGTACAAAACGATGTGTGTACTAAATATGTTTGCCTATTACTAATGATTTACAAATTAGCCTTTGGGCCCAAATTTGAATGCATATCCTGTATAAATTCAATCACATTTATCGGAAATAAAAAGCTGATTTATTGAATTAAAGATATTCATATTGCAAATGATCATAGAAACTTTTGCTTTACATTTATTTTTTTAGAAAACGGTAACATTTAATATTTAATTTCATCCAGTTTGTTTGTTGTAAAATTTTATTGTTTTGTCCTAAATATATTGTAGAATATAGGGTTAAAATATTTCTTTACAAATTCGTTAAAAATAGAAATTTAAGTTATATGTTAAAATACTGGTACCATTTGAAAACTAATTTTTAAAAATCTTTAACGGGACTTAAAAATTATGTTTGTGCGATAATATGTTTGGAAGTCATAGCAGAAAAACGCCAAAATCTCTCTTAATATTTAATTAATTAAAATTCTAACTAAAAATTCGAAAAAATCGCTCCGAAGCACACATTCCTGGTGTCCAAGGCATACATATGCCAAATTTGGTAGCTCTCGGTGGAACGGTCTGGTCTACAGAGCGCCAGCACACACACACACACACCTCGAAATTTATTATAAGTATCGATATAGATTATTTTTATATTTGAAGTGTATGTGGTGAAAATTTAAAAAAAGTTTGAAAAAAAAAGATACTAAACTGAAACTGATAGGAAACTGAATAAGGTATTATATTTATAAATATTATTCATTTAAACAATTGGGATGTTGAATTTCTGCTCATAAATATGAACGTGTATGCAACGTCGTGGTATTCCGGAACTCTACATGACAAGGACCTTCACATAACAATATCAGTTCATGTTCTACAATCCAGACCGTTTGAACCACATTAACCAAATTTTGATCATACATATCTTGAGAATAGAAATATGCACATGAGAGCGATTGTTCGAAATTTTAATTAAATAAAAATTAAGCAATATTTTATATTTTTCCGTGATAACTTTCAAAAGTTTTGTAACATAAAACTGGATTTATATCGTTTTAGAATCTAAAAAATATCATTTTTTAATGATACTGATATAATAATTGTTAAAATTTTTCCTGAATTTTGTAATTTTAATATATATATATATATATATATATAAATATAAATAAATAAATAAATATATATATATATATATATATATACGATCTATTTCTAATTCTATGCTCAGTTGATCTGAAATTAAGACCATTTTCAGTATATTATCAAATATTTATTCGTGAACTTTTCTTTGTTGTTAAAAGCTAAGAAAGTAATATCTGTGTGGTTTACAAGACAAGTACCGGCAACCTGGCTAGGGGTAGCACGTTTTACCCATAATTCGGGCGTTCCGGGTTCGAGTCCTGGTTCAGGCATGGTTGTTTTCTTCCCCGTGCTCTATCCGTAAAGTGTGTGAATGAGCCCCCTCCCCCCTTTGTGAAAAGGGTTGTACAAGCAAATGCATGTGTGCAAATGCTTTTCTGCTTGAATGGCTCTATGTATAGTTTCGATTATAAGGGACGATTTGTGAGGCATTCCACGATTGGGTTCTATTTTGGAACTTACTGATTTCTTATTTGTAAATACCAGTCTTTTATTAAAAACAAATGCTTTCAAAGTCTTGTTGATCTTTTCAAATGGATGAATGCTATTATGGCTCAACTTAAGGCATGTATTTTATTTTTAGTTGATTGATAGTAATTACAATTTTAAATAAGAAGATAATTTAAAATTAATTAAATTGTATAATGCGATCTGAAAAATGGAAATAAGTGTTGATAATTAATGGAAAACCGTTGAAGTTAAATTAAAATTGCATATCGTGAAAGCATTTCTTATATATCTGAAGTGGAATTTAATGATAAATGAATGAATATTTTCTTTATTTAAAATATACATTAAAATGAATTCAGCGAAATAAATTATTTCCATCGCAGCCGAAAGTACTGCAAGAATCAGATAAATCAGAGTAATTTTACCTGTGTTAGAAATAACATCCCTTGATTTCCTCAGTTGCAGAGTTAATTACTTTAATTTGTATTTTATGTTTCTAGATTATAATCGTCTTGCATACCATTTTCCTGTCTGAATGATACTACAAACACTTTTCATGTAAAAATTTAAATATTTTGTTTATATATCTCGCACATAAAGCTTTCTCGTTCCTGAGAATTATTATAGATGTAAATTATTTTCTAAAACTGCGATAATGTAGATTGTTTTATTTTAAACATACAAAATCAGGTAACTTCGAAACTATGTGAAATAAAAATAATGATAACATATCAGAAAAAAAAACTCACTACAGACACAATTATTACGATCATAGAAGTTTTATTAGAAATTTTAACTGTTGATCTCGCATAACGACAGCTTTCATATCTTCATTCTCGTGAAAGAGATAACAGTCAATTTTAAAGTTTCCAAGCACTCTTTTGGTTTCTTCTTAATGTTCATTTTGCCACATGACATAACAGCTGCGCAAATAGACTTGACTTCGAAAATCAAATTTTTGCTGTTTTCCTCTAATAGTTATGTGTTGAGAGCTAGTTGCTAAAAACAGGAAGTGGCTAGCAAGGTCGGATGCAGGAACGATGCTAGATTCATTTTTTTTTCTGTTGTAAAACCTTCTACTTTTCGTTTAAATGTGCATGGATCAGCTCTTATAAAACACATTTTTATATATTATAAAATATAAAATTTAATATACGGATATTTTTAATGCTACAATAAATGTTTACAGTTGTTAACTAGATATATTCGAATATTTTAATTGTTTTCTTTTGAAAATTTTATACTTTCATGAAGAACCATAATTTCGATCTTATCTGAAATGTATAGAAAACTTTAATTTCTCTGTTTAACTATTTGCAATTTTAATTTTATCGGTTTTTACAAAATATTTTCGAAATTAATTTAAAAGAAATATTTTTTATAAGCATGTATGAAATAAATTAAGAAAGGCATATGTTGTAATAAAAATTAAAATTTTTTAAAAAATTAAACAATTTAAAGATTTTCTTTCAATTTAATTTTTTTTGTATAAGCATGTGATGTTGTCAATTAAAATTAAGATAAAAATAATGATGAACAGAAGCTCATACAAAGGTTAATAATGAATCACAGAATTTACAGCGCAACAAAATGAAAGTGCTGCTTCAGAATATTTTACTCCTAATGATGTAATAACATTCATACAATTATAAATTGTATACTTCATTTTACTTATAATAATGTATATTTTCTTGTAAAATGAAATATACAATGTATTGTAAATGATTTTTAGTCACAATACAGTGACTAAAAATCATCTTAAAAAAATTATTCATGTAATTAGTTTTTCTTTATATCTAGATGATGATGAAGTTTATTTAACTTTTATGTCGTACATTCGATTAATGGAAATTCACATTTCTACGTTAGAGTTAAATCCTAATATTTTAAAATATATTATTGCGCTTTTAGTACAAATTTTAAATTCTAGATTTCTTTTAATTTATCTTTTTAAATAGTATTGAAGTCTTGTTGAAATAGTAACATTCTTAAAAAAAGTTTTGAAGATAAATTTCATTTGCTAATAAATTCAGGATTTTATTTATTTGCATTTAAAGATTTAAAATACAAAACAAACAAACTTGTAAAGAAATATTTTTTTGTATCTTTTTCATTACGTTTGGTTAATATTTCCGAAATTAAAGGTTCTTTCCAACATTCTTTAATGTTAATTTTTCCTATTATTGATATCATATTTACATACCATATATTTGTCTTCAATTTACGTATTCAGAAACTGGAATAAATTTAGACATTTTAGGCTTCACGAGTTTTCGTAAATTAGGTCTAACAAAGAATTTGCTATTACTATTGTATAAAATGTGTACCAAAAATTAAGTTGGAATATAATGAAATTTTATTTGGAAACTATGATTTAATATTTGAAATGATATACTAATCTACGTATCAAAATTTCTACCCTATTATTAACTCTGCGAAAATTTTTAGCAAATCTTACAAGCCGAGACGAAGTGATTGTCGAGTTTAGTGGAAACTGATCCATATGGATATCGGAAAATCTTTTCAAAAGTTTCTTTCCTACCTTTCGTTCCATGTGTCCGACCTTGCGAATACAATGACATTTAAGTTGCTAAGCTCCAGATTTAAAAACGTCAAAGATTAGCATGCATAACTTAGAACATTGTGCAATCCACATAAATAATTTATATATACATGATTGTTATCACAGTGAGTATTACTCTTTTCCTGAGTAACATGTGAGCAAATTTCTCAAACTAAGATTAAAGAATTGGTCATTTTAAATGAGTGACTGCACTTGACTCGAATCTTTGGTCCATGCCAAACAAATGAAACTGTGTCATAAAAACCATTCCATAAAATATAGTTATATTTCAACTGCTTAAAGAATCTAGGTTAAAATATTTTTTTATTTCAATTATGGACCCTTTTTGTTATTTATATCTATAAATTGACTTTTTCTCCCTTTTTTTTCTAACCCTTTATCTAGTGAAGATACGTGGGAGAAACATTTCCGATATATCGAAAAACTCCCTTTATTGTTTTCGGTACTATTGCTTTTTTTCGAAATGTTTTTCTTTATGTTTGTCATTGAATTGTACAGGCACACTGAGATATTGATCGTTTCCATGACCATTAGTTCTAGACTTATATGTAGATTAACTTTTAAAAAGAAGATCGAAATTTAAAAGGAATTCTTGTTGAACGATTCTAAAGTAAAATATATAGAATCCCTATCTGTGTTGATAATGTAGGAATGAACAGTCAATAAAAAACCTCCTCTATTCTGATATAACAAATTTTGTAATTCACTGGGACTCTCAGAAATCAGAATTGTTGGTTAGTCAGTGTTTTATAAGAAAAACTAAATAGGCAGAATAGGAACGAAAATTAATGTTTTAGAAACTATGCAACATCTACTAAAAATATAAACAACAAGCAAAAATGAAAATGAATAAAAAATCAAATTTTCTATTTTAAAATATCATAAAGTGAAACATGCTTTAAGCTTTACATATTTCAATTTTGGTAACTTCAAAATAGGCACAGAGCGCTTACTTAAAGAACATTGTTACTTTCACATCTATAGCTACTTCTACTAGAAGCCAACACTGGTAAATACTTTTAAATTATTATAACAAATTATTTTCTTTCTTTTAGTTATTTATATTATGATATATAATTACACACGATTTTTCGGTGAAAAGTAATACTTATTTATTCGAAGTATTTTCACTGAAAGAACATAATAATTTAAATTTTTTTTTCGTAAATGGATTTTCGTTTGGTTGACATAAGCATTTATAACACTACTAAAATTAGTCTTTTATTAATAATTTACACTTAAACACAAACCTAAAACACTTTAAGTTTTTTGCTTTAAAAATACAAAACCATTCTTCAGAATTTTATATTGAAAATTTTCGGCTAAACAGTGGAACCCTTACTAACCAACCAACAATCTTCGATTATTTAATCTAGGCATCATATCGAGGAGGAAAAAAATTGTTATTATTGAATTTTTTTATTTTCTTTCAAAGTCAAAATGGATAAAAATAGTTTTAGCTGCTTTAGACATGGTAGTATTTGTGAAGTGTCTGCTTTCAATGTTAATAAAATGTGATGTCTAGACCTGTTTAGGGAAAATATTTCCTGCTTAATTCTTGTTTCCAATGTACCAATTAAAAATTACTGGGAAACAGAATTTTTTTCAAATGTATGTTTAAGTTTTATTTTAACGATTAATATCAAGCTTTGAATGATTTAATTCATAAGAATATAATATCCAAATTTTCGAATATTTAAAAATGCTAAAGATTATTTTTGCTTAAAATGATTTACATGAATCTAAAATGTAGTTATATTTTTATTTGCAAAAGAAAAACGGTGAAATATAGTAATTAAACTGCATTTTCCTTTTCTAAAAATATGACACTGGATTCAGAATAATATTTAAAATATATATCAGATAAAGGGTTAAAAATGAAGCAATTACCAAATCAGGTATAATAGAAAAATAACTGTGTTTTCAACGAGTATCACGATCATGTGAAAATATATTCATTAAAACATTTATACAATATTTGTATTTATTAATATAGTTCATGTAAATATCTTATTTACATAATCATAATAAAAATTTCTCCTTTCTTTCTTAACATATATAAGGCATATTATAATTTGCATGGACAAGCATTAATAGAATTAATATATTTGTGCATTATCCTTTATTATTATTTTTTTAGAAATTTTAACAACACAAACAATCACATTTAACCCTATATTTTCTAAATGTAAGGCATTCAGAATAGTAATTTTACATAGCTCTTTGAAAGAAGTAGTTTTTATGACACAGCTGTGTAATTTTCTAATAATATATCTTTTATTATTCTGTAAATGTTCTAAATTTTTTTTGTATTTAAATGAAGATTGTTTGCCACTCATCAAGAAAATTAAAAATTAAAATTTTAGAAAAGCATCCTGAAAAATAAACAAGTATTGAAATTATATTGTTTGCAATAAAAGTATTTAAAGATTAAATTCACAATATTAAAAAAAAGTATTTGAATCACATAATCCTGATTTGCATTTCTTGAAAACAAAGAAAGATTTTGAAATAAAATAAATATTGATTAAAAATATGTATTTATCATGAAAAATAATTAATGAAATTTAAATGTAAGTACTTTTGTTCCATTTTCATAATTTATTTACTATTTGAATACATTTAGGCTTAAAATAAAATAATGTCATGAGAAGAAGACTGTTAATAATTATCATTTTAATAATTTTTTAAATCTATGATGTACATTTCAAATATTTTGTTTATTTGCACATAAAATTTTTAATTAAAAAATATGAAAAATATATTTTATACAAACTCTGAAAAACTTGATATGCTTTTAAAAACACATACAAAAAAGATAAATAGAACCTCTTAAAACATTAAAATAAAAGCGCTGATATTTTTGCGGTTTAATGAGTACTTTAAAAATGTATCTAATTATTGAATACCAATCGTTAGTAATGAGTTGTATATTCGAAGAAGGCATTTTAACTCGAAAGCTATTGTTTTAAATCACGTGCAGTCACTCTCACAATAGGTTGGGCGAAATAAAGCAAATGTTATTTCTAATGAAATGCAGTGCAATAGATATCTTAAAGTTTTCAAATTTATACACTTCGTTTTGTCCGTAGACATTTTATCGGATGCGATTGGCAGTTTAAAAACACACTATTCAATGAGAAATAGAAGACCTCGTCTGAAATATAAATCGACAGGCTGCTTTGAAAAATGTCTTTTTGGTATGGGAGATATAAAACACCTAGATACTATTCATGATATTTTAATTTGGCACACACTCTTTGAAAAAATGTTATAAGTTGAGGGGGAAAAGTTATTAACCATGACTCGTAAAAAGTTAAAAAGTCTTATGTATTGAACTAGAAAAATATTATAGCTAGGAAAAAGATTTGCTACGAATAGTTATTTTGGTATGATATGCGTTTCATAGGGTTGATTTTTTTCAAAAATTATTTCTAAATTTATTAAGTATATTTATGAATGATCAAATAGTTCCTATTTCAAAAATTAATAAGAAACATGTTTTTGTTGTTAAATATTCTGTTTGATTATTTAAATTGAAGTAAAAACATTGCAAATTGTTTGATTTTCAATGTTCAGAATTTTTTTTTCTAATAATGAGTTTTTAGGTACCATGCTTTACTTGACTGACATAAAAATATTTGAGAGATTTTTGATTTATTTCAGTGTTTCAAGTAAAACAATAATGTAAAAGTTAACAGTAGAAGGAAGTTATTAAAAGAGTAAAACAAATAGCTAAATGTATATTTCAAGTGCTTTTTGACAAGCTGAAAACAAATTTGAAATGGTTAAATTTCTCAGCGGGTTGTAGTTTTTTAATTATGATAATTAAATAGTAGTCAAATAAAAGGATAAAATGTTATTGAACTATAATAATGCAGGTAAGCGAATTATTGAAGTGAAGTATTCTTTTATAACTAACTAATTTCGAAGAATAAAGATTACATAACAGTTGATTGATTATCCATGGAATAAGATTAAATAAAAAATACTAATAAATTATACATAATTCATGCTGCTAAATTTAATAATTAGTACTTAAATAGTACAGACAAAAATTTAATAAATTTAACTTTTAAGGATTAATCCACTTATTTGATTTGGGGTATTAATTTAGAAAAAATGTTCTCTTTGTATATTCTATCATGCGTAAAACGAAACATTTACAGATAAAATGTTGTAGGTTGTGACATGTAGACATAGAAATAATTATGATGTCTACATTAAATTTTGATAGGATTTTTTTTACTGAATGTAATTTGCTCTATTGGAGATATTTTCTTGTGATTAGCAATAAGGATTTAAAAGCTAATGACGGTCACGTATTTTTAAATTTGCTAAACTAATTTGCAAATAGATTAAATCTATTCATTAAAAATATGTGCAAAAAAGCAAAAATTAGATTTGAAAGCAGTAGAAGCTTATAGCTTCCACTGCTCGATGAAACACTGGTTTCAAAATGTACAATAGTTTATAATCTTATAAAGTTCTGGATCTTATTAAAATATATACTCGAATTATTCAAATGAATTTCGTACCCCAATAAGAAATTTCATAATGCTATGATTAAAGTTTCAAAAATGCCACTTCCTATAATTTTTTAAAGCTGAGTTGATAGATAAGCAGTTCCAGCTTCACTTATTTAAGTAAAGCTAACAAAACAAAACAAATACCCTTCTAAGATAAATCTTTAAAGTAAAGCAGGAGCAATAAGAAAAAGGGAGCACAAGAATTGTATTTTGGTACAGGGAAATATAGTAAAATATGAAAATTAAAATCATCCGAAAGTCACGACCTGTTATATTTTATCTGTAAATATGCCAATGAATAAAGTCAAATAATTCATATCATATCCTTTTTTACATAATGAATACTTTTTATATGTAGAAGCATATTCTTTAATACAGAACGAATATTTGTTTTAAATTATGTCTTGTAAATATGTGTTTTTATAAATAATTCTTATTTATTAAAATTGAAAGAAAGGCAGTTTATAACAACGTCATTTTTTCATGCACGCTTTCATTGCTTTGTTAGTTGACTTAAGACTACTTTTTTCAGTTTGCTGTAATCCGAAGTTAAAAACCTCTGCTTGTTGTTAAGGAAATTAAAATGTAACTGGAAGATGAGAGAGTTAATTAATTTTTATAAGATCGTTTATCCACAAGTGCCTCGAAAAAGATTCAAATGTTTATGCAGAATACTCATTTACTTTTACTATAATTATTTATTTTTTAAAATCGTAGAATTATTTTACAAAATTGTAGTTGTTTACTGAAATTTATCTATTTCTTATTGTGTCGAATATATTTTTCACCGTAATTATATTTATATAATTCTAGAAACTAGTTAAAAATTATCGTCTGCTTGAAAAAATATATATTTGTATCGATAGTTTGAGGGAGGGAAATGACAACTATGGTGCACATTAGAAAATGAAATTAAAATTTTTTAATTTGTTGTAATTATAGAATTTTTCATAAAAATATCTGGGGATGATGGGAAAAAAGTTATTGATAATAGACATATTATATATATTTAATGAAGCTGGATATCTAAAGAGTGCTTCAATTATATAAGCACTTTCAGTTAAGATAAAGCAGCTGTGATGTCATAACGTTAAGTCGCAATTTTACATTTTATTCTTAGAGGTCTTTTAAATTAAAGGAAGTGCGTGCAAAAGTTTCTCTAAGCTGTGGAAGAGGAATAAAACACCTAATAAATATTTATCTGTTTTCATACTTTTAGTACGTCAATTTTTTTCTAAAACAGTTGAGTTTAAGTTTGGAAAGTACTGAAAATATTTCAAAGCAAATTTAAATTATTTATAATCAGAGAAATTTTTCTTCCAAATCCTTTCTAACTTTGAAAAAAAAAACTAATCAAGATGTTTAGTTTATTAATGATGAAACACTAAAGCGCCAAATTTAATATTCCGATTAAAAATTAAGACGTTAAATTTATTTATTCACTGCGAAATTATTGTGGATTCAATATGATATGAAAAGACAAGTCTTCATTATCTGACTTTTTCTAAAACAATAAATTTTTGTTAATGTTGTTACTATAATGCATAGTGCATTTATCTATTTAGCTTGGCTTTCAATATTGTTTAAGTTACCATATTAACTATTGCTTATTTATGATGCAAACAGTTATCAATTACAAGGATCTATTGCTGCTTCGTTGATTAAACTAATTTACGAGGAAAACAATTGCTAATTGTGAGAAGATCTTCTGTTAATGTTATTGATAAAGTACTGATAACAACTTTTGCTAACTTGTAACTTAACGACACTGTAAAACAATGTTTTTCCCCCTTCTGTTAATCTCAATAGCCTTTTTAAAAATAAAAACACTGCTTCGAATTCCGCATGAAGTTGGAAATCAATTTTTGTTTGAACAAAATCAAATTATGAAAATAGCAGCTTTTCAGCAATCAACTGAAGACTGTTTGAAATGCTCTAAACCAACAATTA
The DNA here is from genome assembly GCA_026543055.1 of Argiope trifasciata. Lineage (NCBI taxonomy): Eukaryota > Metazoa > Arthropoda > Arachnida > Araneae > Araneidae > Argiope > Argiope trifasciata. The sequence continues at coordinate 1,586,547 of JAPMOQ010052972.1, read as the reverse complement.
ACATTTTATTGATGAATTGCTGCGTATGTCAATACTACTTTTATTATGATGTAGTTATATGAATTGAATCGATTTTGTCATTAAATTACAAGTCAAATTCAATTTTTTTTTAAAAATTCATTACACTAATCAAAACTTTTGACAAAAAAATATTATGAAAGGAAAACTTTTGAGGGCCTTGTCTTTAAAAAAAACAGATGCTTTGTTTTTCGTATTATTATGCAAAATTTAATACTGATTCACACTCGATATATAAAATTCAAAACACCCTTTCGAACTGACGACAAATCTTAGTCATCAAATAATGCAAGATATTTTTCTTTTATAAAATGAATAACCTACTGAACAATGTTTAAAACTCTTAATTAATAGTCATAGGCAATTTCCATTTCTCGATTCTATGTACACATACTTCATATAATATATATTTAGATATATATATATATCTTTTAGATAACACTTATAAAGAAAGATTTACCACATGTCAATCTTTCCTTTTCTTCAGCTATCGACGAGGCGACAACAGTTGAAACGCATTTTGATACAGTTTCTAAAAAATTCTATGTGGTGCTCTTCTACTTACATTATGTACAGTGAAAACACGTACAAATACAACATCACATAGAAAAGATGCTTTCATCGTCAAAGCATCGCGTTTTGTACAGTTTTTATGGAAAGAAATCTTTTATGTTTAAGATTGAATAATTTCTTTTTCTTTTGCTAAGACCCATCGCAGACCCGGAGTATACTACGCTTGAAAAAGCATTTGAGAATTTGGATTATTAATATCTTTCATCATTTTTTTTTGTTTTAAATTACAGTATCTAAAAATTATGAAATAGCGCAACTGCAGTTGAATGTTGGGACTTCTTCCTTACTACAAAGAGTAACATTAAAGACACTCGATAACATATATTTTTAGGGTAATAAAACAAAAATAAATTTTAAAGCTATGTGAAAGAAATGGAAATAATTAAAATGCGTGCAGTTTTAATACTTTTAAACTTATTTTAATTTGTATTTATCATATTTTTCAATATCTGAACATTAGTAAAAGACAGATTTGCCTATAATAAAAATAATCAAATTTTATGAAGGCTTGGTATAGTAGCGATATTTCAGGAGAAATGATAATAATTTAAAATATTTTAATTTTTTATCATAAAGATTGTAACATAAAAGTGCCAGGTAAAAAATTGCTATGTTCCTGCTCTCAGAATTGTGTGATTCAGGGTGATAATTACTACAGGTGTTAAAAAATGAATGGAAGAATGTAGAGAGCAAATGAAATTCTACTACCAAAATATAAGGCTTAGTTATCATAACTCCTAAAAAGTCACCGCAGCTGTGCAAAAAATATAAATTTTTCCTCCAATTATTTTATAATCAATAATCTGTTCAAGCAGTTTAAAGTACTGATATGCTTTGAAATATAAGAAAATAAAGTGTTTTATGTGGCCAGAATTCCAAAATTGAATTCCAAGGGTAAGAATACTCAGGGTCTGTTTTCAACATTCGTTAGCACTGGTCCTTCGGTTTACTGACACAGTGACCTATATTATCGTCCCCTGTAACGGGCATGCCGGAGCATCGCCTGGTCCCTATAACCAATACCGCTTTTTGGTCGTTGGGGTCCACTACTAATACATCCTCTTCAACGTCCTCTAACATCACATCTTCCTCCACATCCTCTAGCATCCTCAGTGATGAAGACTGGGACATGGACTGAGACGGTCCCTGAACCGCTTCGGGTACTGGAGGTGGATCATTTCCGGAAAGGGTCCCTGACACAGTGGTAGACGAGAAGTCATCTGACGCCGTCCACGACACCGTGTCTAGTCCTGGTTGGGACCTTAACTCCGGATAGTTCCTCAGCAATCCGTTAGTGGATTCTGATTCTTCCTCTACATACCACAAAAGACCATTGTCCTCTGTTCCGTCCTCTTCCAGTTGCACATCACAGACAGACAGTTGGTCCTCGTTTGTGGTTTGGACTTCTTCGATGACAATATCTTCAGCTGGAACCACAGTTACAGAGGCATCATCACTAGACTCTGCGCTGATCATACGGATAGGTGGACCCAAAGAGCCTCCCCTCCGAGGCTGTGGCGGGGAGCGAGTCCCGCCGTCGGAAGAGGAACTACACAAACTGATGACACTTCCTACAAGGGGAGTAGGACTGGTGTCCAGCGTGTGACGACGCCCACCACTGGTGGAAGCCACTGGCCATGACAGTGTTGGAGAGGGACCATCAGCGTCGTCTTCTCCGTGAACAGAGATGGTCGCCAGGGGACTATATTGGGCACCTGCAGCTCGATCTTGGCTTGCAGCATCTGATCTCACTTTAAGAAAAAAATATTTAGTTTTTTTCTTCGAAATTCTGTTGAAATAATGCAAGAATAAACATAAAATACCAAAATTTAAAGCATAATATGATTTATAATGATCAAATGCTTATTGAATAAGAAGATGGCAGTCAAAATTTAAGATCTTGTCTGTAAACAAAATCGAAGAAATAGATATCATAAAGAAAAAAAAAAATGAAAATTTCTTTTAGTTAAATATTAATTATCTCTTTCAAAAGAATAGTTGAAACATAAAAAGAATCCGTCATTCTTTTAGTTTATTTCGTTGATTTTTCATATTAATCATCTCAACTTGTTGCAAACTTTTCAAACTGATTCTTTCAGATGATAAATATACAGTGCCAGTAGTATTTAGAAAAATAAAAATGAGATTAAATAAAATGTTGAATTTTAAATATTCTAAAAGCAGAATAATTAATTTTCTGCTTAAGAAATGCTATGGATTACTTTTTCCATCAGCATCGTCGGAGAATCGGAAGATGAAGTTTGCCGGCAGTGAAGACATCTTGATGAGTTTCCGGTGGGAAGCTTGCTTTATTTCTTCTTGCTTCCGGGCTTCTCTGCGACGATCTCGGCCCTAATAGTAAAATGTGCATATTAATTAAACACAATAACGATGTAAATGATTGATTAAAATTGATATAGAATAAAAATTCTATCTAAACAATCACCATCACAATAAAATATACCATGGTATGGCCTGATGGAGGCTTTATTTGTTTTAATTAACATTTTGAGAAAAGCTCTAAAACAAGAATTTAGATTTTCGGATTTTATACAGAATCAGGTAACCTTATTACTTTCTGCTGATTCATGTTTATGATTTTCTTTGAGGTTTTGGTTACTTTTTAACTATCTGTGATCTCATCCAAAAATATTAATAGCTAAAGATACTTATAAAATACGTTTACTTACCTCTTTGTTACAAATAAATCAAGTTTGGTTAGCCACAGACGATGACTAAATAATATATGTGTTCAGTAAATGGCCCATAAGAATTAGATTAATAACGAACATGAACCATTGGTGTGATAAATGGATCGATGCTATTCTCCTTCCCTTTGAAATAAGGAAGGAACGTAGAGACGTAAGCAAAATATTTATAGATTAGTATCATCTTTTCAATCTCATCGACATGACTAATTCTCTATCAACTCTATCAACTAATTCTCTATCAACTCTATC